>JAZFAU010000318.1:1280000-1350000 GCA_037178615.1 Dione vanillae | reverse complement strand
TATGTATATGTATATGTATATGTATATGTATATGTATATGTATATGTATATGTATATGTATATGTATATGTATATGTATATGTATATGTATATGTATATGTATATGTATATGTATATGTATATGTATATGTATATGTATATGTATATGTATATGTATATGTATATGTATATGTATATGTATATGTATATGTATATGTATATGTATATGTATATGTATATGTATATGTATATGTATATGTATATGTATATGTATATGTATATGTATATGTATATGTATATGTATATGTATATGTATATGTATATGTATATGTATATGTATATGTATATGTATATGTATATGTATATGTATATGTATATGTATATGTATATGTATATGTATATGTATATGTATATGTATATGTATATGTATATGTATATGTATATGTATATGTATATGTATATGTATATGTATATGTATATGTATATGTATATGTATATGTATATGTATATGTATATGTATATGTATATGTATATGTATATGTATATGTATATGTATATGTATATGTATATGTATATGTATATGTATATGTATATGTATATGTATATGTATATGTATATGTATATGTATATGTATATGTATATGTATATGTATATGTATATGTATATGTATATGTATATGTATATGTATATGTATATGTATATGTATATGTATATGTATATGTATATGTATATGTATATGTATATGTATATGTATATGTATATGTATATGTATATGTATATGTATATGTATATGTATATGTATATGTATATGTATATATATATGTATATATATATATATATATATATATATATATATATATATATATATATATATATATATATATATATATATATATATATATATATATATATATATATATATATATATATATATATATATATATATATATATATATATATATATATATATATATATATATATATATATATATATATATATATATATATATATATATATATATATATATATATATATATATATATATATATATATATATATATATATATAGAACGGGTCTTAAAGGTGATTGGGGATTATATAGTTTTCAGATGAAACCCAACGAAAATAGCTCGCGTGAATCAATTACAAATGATGAGGTCGACTCGTTTTCGGGAAATATCAGCAGGAACATTAAGAAGAAATGAATAGACTAACAAGCAGTAGTAAGAGATGTGACGAAGAGGAAAAATTTTTAGAATCGTCTGAGGTAACCTCAAATTTTTAGCCTCTCACCTTTTAGCCTATGTACCTAGCAGTAAGCTGAAAGAACTAGGTGATTAGAGACTATATTTAAAAAAGGCAGGCCAAAATGGAAATGAAAATATTTAATAAATATATAAGGGTGTGGATGTAATGACGACCTTAATTTCAATCTTAGTATTAACTAGCCTTTATAAAGTTGGTAAAATTATAAAAGAAGTAAAATTTTCAAAAATAAAAAAAAATCAAACAAAAAAAATCATTAAATTATTGTTCCAAAATAAAACGCCATTTGTCAAGTATGACGCGACACTGTACTGTTAGAGCGGGACAGAGATATATCTCTTTTTCTGTTGGTTATTTTTTTGAATGAAAGGTGACAGATTGACAGAGTTTAATAGTATTTTTGTAGTACGTCATTCGTGTTTAATGATGTCTACATCACGCGTCACACAGCACGTATAAATATCGTGAAATGGAAAAAATGATGCTGTACCTAAACTATTAATAATTATTAAATAGTTTTTTGTATATATATCTATATAAACTTTTAAACTTTTCCAGAATCTTGTATCATCTGACCCGAGGCCCACAAAATATATAGAAAAGCCTAAGTTTTCGTTTTTCTTACGGTTCCTTTCGTTCACTGTTATAACTTTTTTTGCCTTCATTTGTTATATTAATAGTAAGTATATTTTATTTATTTTTTTTATAAGCTTTTAACTTCATTTGTCTAAGGCAAAGCTCTGATCCTGGAAATGCTCCGACGCCCAAATAGCTTCTTGTAAAATTATATGCAGTAATATTTTTTATAGAGGAATAGTCGGGGGTTCCAATCCAATTCTTTGAAAAATATTATTAAATTTTTCTTTATATAATTTATTTAATTTTTCTGCTCTGGTAACGAAATCAAGTATAGCAAGAAAATGTGACTGAAAACAGGAATATCTTAACACTAAGTTCTATTAACCTTTTTTACTACATGCGGATAAAGCGTGAAACTAAACATGTATTTTATATATATTAAACCTGGTTGAGTTAGTTGTGGGCTCTTCTCACCAGGCCGCGCTTGGAACCCTCGTTACTTTAGTTTTAAGTCGTGTAGTAGTAGTGTGTAGGTTTCAGCGGGGCTCACTTCGATATTTATTATCGAATTGGGCTCCTCTGACACTCCTCCGTTCGCTCTATCTGACGTACACCTGTGATCATCTTATTGATTCTAAGTGGAAAAGTTATAAATAAATAAATAAAATATTTTACAGGACCAATACAAGAATGTTTCGATCATGAAAACCGACCAGGTTCCTGTAAATTTATCTTGGATTGCCCATTCGCTTTAAAAGATATTCTACTAAGGAAAAAACTAGTGGTAAGCTCCAAGATGTATAAGTAATTTCTTTGGCGATGGAGTTTGTAGTATTTTTCCCGCTTTATCCCGCTCATAGCAGGATAGGCAAAGGGAATAGTGTTAAGACATTCCAGTCCCCTCTTTCCGTCTTTTCGAAGCATTGCGTTTTGAGTGACGAAACTCAACGCCGCGCTTTTGCCTTGGTGCAACATGAAGAAAATGGAAATGAAGAAACCCATCTTCCCCGAGTGAGAATCGAACCCACAAACTGTCGCGTTCACAGGCACACGCTGCGCCTTTGCGTCATGACGGTCCTCTTTATATGTAATATATATTTATTTCTACATTTATTTATTTGTAATGACGGGGCATTCTGTTAACGTCAATGCAATTTGCTCCTAGACTTTCCTTGTGTGACCGTTGTTTTTCTAGAGACTTGACAGTATAATGACCGGAGAATAAATTATTTTTTTAACTCGCTCTGGTAACAAGACTAAGCGCGGCGTTGAGTTCCGCCACATACAATGTCTTAATATTAAGTTCAACGTGGAAAACGGAGTGTCTTAACACTAGCTTCCCGCTATTTACCCTGCTATTTGCGGGATAAAGCGTGAAGCTTTTTTCTATTTTCTTACAGATATGCCCTAATAAAGACAAACGGTGGATAATTTGCTGCGAAGACAAAGAGGATATACCAGATCTTAAGCCAAGGTTTATTTTGCCTGAACAAGAGTAAGTTGTCAACGTGCTTTTGGTTAATCTGCTGTCAAATACATGAGATGATGATGGAGAGTAGTTGCTAAGTAGTTTTTTGGAAAATTGAAATTGAAACTGTCACTTTAATTCTGTTTTGGCGTTCACGCTGTATACAGAACATAGTGTTAAAACACTTTGTTCTCTGCTGAGCCATTACTTCATAATTAACTCAGTAAGGGTTTTATAATAATTAGCATAATATGATAATTCTTCAAAAATATTTGGAAAAGGTTCCATCAAGTATTTTATTTAAATATTTATTCATTTTTATTTATTTATAACTTTTTCATTTAGAATCAATAAGATGATCACATGTGTACGTCAGATAGAGCGAACGGAGGAGTGTCAGAGGAGCCCATATATAAAATGTTTTTCAAGAAATATATAATGTCTATAACATACTTTGTTTCATTACAGACATAATAAAATAGGAAAAGACAAAGAATCTATAGTATTTCAAAATTCATTTGAAGACATAAGCGAGTGTCCGCAGCCACCGCACTCTATCACCAAACCTGGAAAACAGAGAATCTCAGTAAGAAGTAAGTATTTTCCTTTGCGTATTTCCAATTCACGTAACATAGCGCTGTGATAAGCTTTGCTAAAAAAAGGCATGGCAGGGTAAGAATAAAATTATATAAAGTTCATTGTATTATTTTATGATTTGAAAGTATTTATGGAAAAAGGCGGAAAGTGGTGACGGAGAAAGCAGGAACTAAGCAACGCAGTGTCTTAACACTAGGTTCATATAGTTCCTGCAGTTCCCTCTGCCTACCCTGCAATATGCGGGATAAAGCGTGAGGCTAAAAAAAATAAGTGAAGAAACTAGTACTTCAATAACAATCCGAACTGAAAGCTAGCAAATTTGTCACCCTCATCATGGAAGTATTGGGCCGATATATGGAAATTATCAAACAAATTCGATTAAAGCGCGGAGGGAGTAAGCAGGGATTAAGTAACGGAGTGCCTTAACACAAGGGTCGTATGGTTATTGCAGTTCCCTCTGCCTACCCTGCAATGTGCGGGATAAAGCGTGAAGCTTGATTAAAGGGTTTGGTTACATAGCATCGCATACTTTCCTTATACACAAATTTAGAGGTAGAAGTGAAACTAAGAAAACAGATCAAAAATTTAAAAATAGTAGTAGAAGTAATACCGTCTCCGACGACGGCGGCTCAACACATATTAAGGGTGTTGTTTGAACTTGTTTTTATACACTCAATCGGAAGAGGTGTAGTGGTCAGCTCGGTTGTAAGTATAGTTATAGAAGGGCTTTGGCTTAGTCTTCTGTAATTGACGACTTCGATATGTCATTCTTCAAATTTTCGTTTTTTTTTCGAACAATGTGGTACCTTTCCGGTCTAAGATGAGCTAGTTCCTCCCAACTTTCATTCGGAATGTCACATGCCGTCAGATGCGTTTGAAAACGACCTTGAAGTGAAGATATTGTCCACTTTACTTGCGTGTTTCGTTATACAGTTCAGAATAGAAACCTGTCGTCGGTAGCATTTGATCTTCCAGGCGCACGACGAGCCCACACCATCTTAGCTAGCGTCTCATGATAAGCGCCTGTATACTAATAAGGTCAGTGCGCCACAAAACCCCAGCGTTTGGAATATGGTCCTGCCACTTGATACAAAAGATCTATTTAGGTTAATACCGGCTGCAGATTTCCACATATTAAAATACCATCCTCACCACTTGGATGATTGACGGAGTAACACTGTGCGTTTCAAAAGAAACTTTATTCCACGCACGACCGCACTGTGGAATGAACTCCCTGTAGACGTATTTTCCACCCGATACGATATTGACACCTTCACGAAGCGAGCGTACACCTTTTTAAAAAGCAGGCGACGCACCCCTGAAATCTTGAGCTTTATGGGTGTCTATGAGCGGAGGTGATCACTTAACATCAGGTGACCCTTGCTCGTTTGCCTCCTTTTAAAATAACAACAAAATATTATAACACTAGCTATTCAGACCGGTGTGCGGTATCTCCGATGCCAAAGTATTGTCGTGACACAATCTGCTGCCCATATAACTGAAATGGGGAACTTCTTTCAGAGCAGTACCGTTCAAATTTATATTTGATTGGTCACTTTGACAACCACTCAGTGGTTGCTTCATAATTTGGGTTTTATATGTGCTTATAATCCGACCAAATTTTTGGCACGAAGTCCTTACATTCTTCGTTTATGCATATTTGCAAGTACTCCATTGAATCAGTCATAAGGCAAATATCGTCAGCGTATAAGACTTTCAGAATGGTAAATCTTGTCACTTGAAGGAATGATCAAAAAAGTTTTTTCAGTTCTCGAGTTTAACTTAATCATCCCATTACAAGTTTTAATTGCATCCTGCAAATCGAATGAAAACTATAATAAGAACAAAGTGTGAGCCAAGACACAACCCTGTTTAACACCTTTAGTAGTAGACTGGTTATTTGATCTGAAAAGTCATTTCCTTGAACCCATCATATTTTCATGAAATTAGCGTATTAAGTTTAACAACTTTTCAGGACATCTAGATTTGTCAAGAACACGGGCCACAGGGCATCACGTGGGATCCTGGCAAAAGCTTTCTCTAAATCAATAAAACATATGTAAGAGGGACGGTACTGTTCCAAACTCTTTTCTTGGATTTGTTTAACAATAAAATCCGTTTCATAAAAAATATGTTAATATACGCGATTAATCCGGTTAAATAGTTTTATTTAAAACCATACTGAGTCTTCGGAAGTATGGTTTCAGTATCTCATGATAAATAGTTGTTTATTATATGGGCTTAAGTTTTTCCAGCGGTTGAGAGAAGAGAGATCTCTGTACGAACTAAAATCAGCTATATCGTCTTTACCCTTATACAACTTACTAATTGAAGCATCCATCCTATCTTGAGAGGCGATTTCAGTTTCCCATGTTTTCAGATGAAGTTAATAAAGCCTATATCTTATAGTGGATAAAGCCTATATGCTACAGATTTCAGCCTGCAAACCGTCTGTTCCTGGGGCTTTGTCGTTGTTCATTCTCTTCAATGCATCAGTAAATTCAACAAATGATGGGGTTTGTGCCAGATGTTTCACCGTCGGTAGATTTTCCAAAGGTTATAATATATAACAGGTCGGTTGTCACAGCAGTAGGTTCTCTGTCCAACTATTATTAGTATTACATAATCCCAAAGGTCCCAGTGCTTAGATCTTGGGATCTACGTGTATACAGATAGAACTGTACCTTTGGCCATGACGGCCCTATGTAAACAAAATTATATTAAACATAACATCAGTAATAATTGTTTATCAAATAACCATCAGAATCAAGATTTCTCAAATTTATTCTAGATATATTGTAACCTACAATCATCTAAAGTAAACATTAGACGTTTCTTTTGATTTCAGAATGTTTAGAATATCAAGAAAAATTGGTATATCCATGCCGAGAGAGTATAGCGCCTAGCGGAGGGATGGTACGCTTAAACCGCTGCAAGTGGAAGCCAACTAGTTTGATCATAAGCGGAGAAAACGCATATTACGGAGAATTTCCACATATGGTGAGAAAATTAAGCTTTTTGTGCAGATTAGAATGGTTAAAGAGGGTTTAGTGTCAAAACACTCCATTTTCTGCTTTCTGCTTTATTTAGATGCTATGTATAATAGCGAGGACCGTCGTGGCGCAGAGGCGTAGCGTATACCTGTAAATGCGACGGTTTGTGGGTTCGATTCCCATTTGGGGAAGATGGATTTTTCTATTTTCTTTTTCTTCACTCTAAACAAAGCGCGGCGTTGAGTTCCGCCACTCAACACGCAATGTCATAAAAAAGGCACAGAGAAAGTAGGGACTAAACAACGAAGGGTCTAAACACTAGGTTTTCTATAGCTTTCTATAGGTTTCTGCAGTTCCCTCTGTCTACCCTGCGATGTGCGGGATAAAGCGTAAAGACATAAAAAAATAAAAAAATAATAGCAGAGCGTAAGTGTCTACACGCAGGATATAGTGTGAAACTTATACATGTATGTATAGAAGTAGCTTTACAAAGAAACCCATCCTGTAAGTCTCGATTTAAAAATTGCAATGCAATTAAAAAATGCATCAATATGATTTATGTGTATATTTTTAAGTAATGGGTAATATATTTTATATTAAAATCGATATATTTAATATTTATAGTAATCATATCTTTATTTTTCTCTTAGTTATGTTTTTATTGCACTATCTTTTTTTTTGTAGCTTCACGCTTTATCCCGCATATTGCAGGGTAGGCAGAGGGAACTGCAGGAACTATATGAACCTAGTGTTAAGACACTCCGTTGCTTAGTTCCTGCTTTCTCCGTCCCCACTTGCACTGTCAATATAACAAATTCATTTTCAGGCCCTCCTCGGTTTCAAGACCCACAAAGAAATAGACAGGTGGAAATGCGGCGGCTCTATAATAAGCGACAGATTCATCTTAACTGCTGCCCATTGCACTTACACTCCTTCTGGGTAAGCAATGGTACCTTCTTCTATACTTCCTAGTATACTATCTATATGTTTTCTTTATCTTCTTCCGTTTATAAGTTAAGTTATATGTATTATTTAGATATTTTTAACAGTATCTTAACAGAAATTTGACATGTCATTTTGGATCACCTTGTTTTTTCTTTTCTTTTTTTTTTTTTTTTTAGCTTCACGCGTTATCCCGCACATGGCAGGGTAGGCAGAGGGAACTGCAGGGACCGTGGGAACCTAGTGTTAAGACACTCCGTTTTTTAGCCCCTGCTTTCTCCGTCCCCGCATTCCGGAACTCAACGCCGCGCTTAGCCTAGTTTACCAGAGCGAAGAAAATGGAAATAGAAAAATCCATCTTCCCCGACTGCCGATCGAACCCAGTAACCGTCGCGTTACAGGCAGACGTTACGCCTCTGCGCCACGCCTTGTCTTTGTTTATATGCCCGTACTTTGATCCCTAAAGACTATTGTACTCGAGACTGTATATAGTATTTTGTGTAATAAACAAATCTTTCCTCAAAACATTCCGTTTGCACCGATTATCGAGAAGAATAATCTACCAGAAGTTTGAAAAGGATTGGAAGAATGAAAAATTCTTCCTTACCGAAATTGAACCCAGAACTAATCCATTCACAATAACACTTTGTACCACTGTGCCTTTAAAGTCATTTCATTTCAGTGGAAACGTGGCGTACGTGAGGATCGGCATTTTGAATAAATCAGAAGAAATAACACCCTTCAATACTTATAACGTGATGAAAATTTATAAACACGAAAACTATAAATCACCTTCAGAGTACCACGACATAGCTTTACTGGAAACTGATAAACCGTAAGTGGTTTTTTTAATCATCTAAAGTGGTTTCTTGTTTCAGAAAGTGGTTTCTTCATATAGAAAGGTACCTTAAATCAAAGTGTTAAGACACTCCGTTTCCCATCTTCGATTTTTCGAGGTATTACATGTTGGGTAGCTGAAAACAACATCGCGTTTTGCCTAGTTGTCAGTGTGAATCGAACCCACAAACCATTCGCCACGATTGCTCTTAATATTTTTCTATTTTAATTTTTTTTCTTTACTAGTATAGATTTCTTTCTATTTATTTTCAAGACACTCTAGTGTTACAACACTCCTCCTACACTCCGCTCTATATACATAATTATAATAAATAAAAATAAAATTTGATTATGATATATTTTAGTATGAAACTACATCCATATGCTGTACCCGCCTGTCTTCACGATGGCAGTCCCATAAATGATCTCGAAGTAATCGCCACTGGTTGGGGCACTACTAGGAAAACGGAAAATTACTTTGTGGATACTTTACAAAAGGTAATCTTTTAAGTTTTCACATTGTTTCTTCCTCCGATTGAGAATCCATCGTACTTACCACGGCGTCAAGACTTTTATGTCGTTGTATTACTTATTAAGTTCTGTATTGTCCATCAAAATTTCGGTTTAGGGAAACCTGGTTGAGTTTGTTGTGGGCTCTTCTCACCAGGCCGCGCTTGGAACCCTCGTGACTTTAGTCTTAAGTCGTGGAGTGTGTAAGTTTTAGAGGGGCTCAGTTCGATATTTATTATCGAATTGGGCTCCTCTGACGTACATATGTGATCATCTTATTGATTCTAAGTGGAAAAGTTATAAATAAATAAACAAAAGTAAATTTCTTACCCTACTTACTTCACCTTATTTATAGCGTGTTTGGTAATAATGAAATACATTAAATTAAACCCAATTTATCTAATAAATACCCAATATAAGCCTGAATCTGGACATGTACAAATCATAGTTTTTATTTAAATAACTTCTAAGCTACTTAAAAAATCATATAAAAATTTGAACGCAGCAGGACTCGAACCCGCGCTCTTTTGCGAACCGTGCTAGAGCTCTCACCACTAAGCCATGCGTTCAACAAATTATTTCGTTGTTAGCATCTCTGTAGAGAGATGCTAACAACGAAATAAGTTGTTGAAATTTTTTATATTTTTTTATATGTCTGAAAGACGCATGGCTCAGTGGTGAAAGCGCTTGTATGGTTCGCAATAGGAGACGGGTTCGAGTCTTGCTGCGTTTGAATTTTTATATGTTTTCTATCCTCGGTGTGGATTAACACTTTAAAAATCATAAAAATAACTTCTAAGCTTTTATATTTTATTTATTGAAGTAATAAAAAATAGCATATGTACAATACATTAAATACTAAAATAAAAACTATCAACTCGATATTGAAACCAAGATGCTGACAGCATTTTGCTCGCTGGATCGCTAAACTGATACCGGAGTAACCGACCAACCGTTTCGTTATTAATTATAAACATTTCTTAATTTTTCACCGTTTCTTAACTTAGTTAAGCACGATGTATATTAATTTTTAGAAGACATGTAGGTACATACATATATGTCATGTAATTGAGACATCAGATAACTATGTTTATGATTTTTAAAGTGTTAATCCACACTGAGAATAAAAATTACTTAAAGAAAACATAAAAAAATTTACGCAGCGGGACTCGAACCCGCGTCCTCTTGAGAACCGTGCAAGCGTTCTCACCACTGAGCCACGCATTCTACATCACGCCGCTTTCTTTAAGTACATCTGATAGTTATCTAACTCTATTTTTTTTATCGTCACGCTTTATCCTACACACGGCAGGGTAGGCAGAGGGAACTGCAGGGACCGTGGGAACCTAGTGTTAAGACACTCCGTTGCTTAGTCCCTGCTTTTTCCGTCCCCGATTTCCGCCGTATTCGAGGCATTGCGTGTTGAGTGGCGGAACTCAACGCCGCGCTTTGCCTAGTTTCGAGAGCGAAGAAAATGGAAATAGAAAAATCCATCTTCCTCGACTGGGGATCGAACCCAGAAAGCGTCGCGTTACAGACAGACGTTGCGCCTCTGCGCCACGACGGTCTAACTCTATATCCAATTACTATATTTGATAGTTATCTAACTGTTTATCCAATTACAACATCTGATAGTTACTAAGCATGTTAAATATGAGAAATACATTAATTCAGGTCATTATTTCGCCAAATTAGAATTGCTTAAATATTTATTAAAAAGTAGCTTCACTCTCTCCACTTTTCGTCCCAAGTTTGAGATATTATGTTACGGGCCTTTGTGGCGGAGCCTCATGGGTTCTCCAAGAGGCTCTGGGTTGGGTCCATGGGTTACACTTTGCAGTAATAGGTTTATCTTTTATTTGTTTATGAAATTGTTTAAATAAATTGTAAAAAAAAATATTGAAAGAAATAAATACAAAAACACTTGTTTTAAAAAAAAATCGAGAGATAAATTTTATCTATAGATATTGATATAATAAAAGAAGAATCAATTCATTTGTAGTTTTTGTTTTTAAATATCCAATTTTTTATTTGTTATGCTTATTTTATATTTAAAATATTTAATAGGTTTATCTTTTATCAGTGCCTAGTCTGATAACAATATATCAATTTTTTTTTTTCAGACAACTTTAGATAAGTTTTCAAATGCAGAGTGCGCGCAGAATTTAGCGCCACTGAGTGAACGATACTTAAAAAAGGGTTACGACAAACACATACAAATATGTTACGGGGATAAACATGAAAATCGGGATACGTGCAGGGTAAGTCCTTTTTTTTGAGCCTCGCGTAGTGTAGTGGGTTCGATTTTCACAAATTACTTGAAAGGAAAGTGGGGAACGCAGTGTCTTGACACTACCCATTTCTGGCAAAAACCTTCGCTTCTATTCCATAAGTACTGTCAAGCACTGTACAAGCGCTTTAGCGTTAGCAATTATAGAAAACGCTATTATATATATAATGTCAATAGAAGACATCGATTATATTATTTGTGATTTGCGTTTTTGAAAACGTCAAGTGAAGACCTTAACGTCACATATTTCAATGTTGCATGTGTAAACGTTTAAAGTTTACTACTTTGATTAAAGCAAATTAAAAAAATATACTTTAATAAATAAATATTAATAGAAATTGAAAATGTAAATTTAAGTATATGTTAAGAAATATGTATATATATTATGATATATATTAAAAATATTAGTCTTCATGCTTTATCCCGCATATTGCAGTGTAGGCAGAGGGAACTGCAGGAACCATAGGAACCTAATGTTAAGGCACTCCGTTGCTTAGTTCCTGCTTTCCGCCATTTTCAACGCATTGCGTATTGAGTGGCGGAGATCAACGCCGGCGATAATAGAAAAATCCATCTACCCCGAGTTGGAATAGAACTCACAAACCGTCGCGTTTACAGGTAGACGCTACGCCTCTCCGCCACGACGGTCCTTTAGACGGTTTAACATGAAAAATATTTTTTAAAAACTGCAGGGACCGTGGTAACCTAGTGTTTAGACACTTCGTTGCTTAGTCCTTGCTTTCTCCGTCCCCGCTTTCCGCCTTTTTCGAGGCATTGCTTGTTGAGTGGCGGAACTCTACGCCGCGCTTTGCCTAGTTTGCCAAAGCGAAGAAAATGGAAATAGAAAAATCCATCTTCTCCGACTGGTGTTCGAACCCAGAAATCATCGGGTTACAGGCAGATGTTGCGCCTTTGCGCCACGATGGTCCTTAAAAAAATTAGTGTTGAAAAATAAAAAAAAATAGTATAACTTATATAATCGTATTTTTTTTCCAGGGTGACAGCGGTGGTCCAACCCAAATAAAACATCCAAACGTTACTTGTATGTACCTAATAACAGGTATAACAAGTAGTGGGAAATATTGTGGAGTTACTGGTTCCCCGGGACTGTACACCCGGGTGGGGTATTACCTGGACTGGATTGAGTCCATAGTGTGGAGGACAAATTGAATTGGATCTTATATGGGTTGCCGGATTTAGGTAGCCTGCATTTGGCTTAATTAGTTTAAGTCTTGAAAAACAATGAAATTGTACTTAAAATTAAAAAAATATATTTAACTTGAATTAAATTTACTTCAAAATTGAATTAAGTTGTATGTGTTGTGTATTCTGTATTTTATTTGACGTACTTAATAGGTTTTCAACAAATTTTAAATTCTAATAGGTCTTTATTTAGGCGAAACGTAAAAATTTCAAATGTTTGAAAAAAAATGAATTCTCTCTCCATTCTTATATATATGTATATAAATAAATTCAATTTAATATAAAAATGTGATGTGTTTGTGCATGTGTGTGTGAGTGTATGTGTGATTTACTTGATTGACTGCATAAGATATTGAATTTATTTAATCACTGTTTCACAACTTTAATATGATAATTTATGTACCAAAAGTAACCCGAATCACTACGCTGCCCGCTACCAAAAGTAACCCGAATCACTACCCTGGAGAGGAGAGTAATATAAAATAGGCATTTTATATTACTCTCCTCTCCTCTCCTCTCCACAACGCCCCTCCTCAACAACAACTCCCCTCTTTAGTCAACACCATCTGTTTTTCGTTACATTTTATAGTCAATTATTATTGTTATAATTGGTTCAGTAGGATAAATTTTATCCTACTGAATTTTACTCTACCAGTAGGATTTTATAACATAAAAGTTATATACAATATAGATCATATTTTATTTATCCATTAATGTAAGGATTGTTTGTATTTTATGAAATTGTTTAAATAAATTGTAAAAATTTTAATAATTTCAATTTAAATTAAATAATTTCAATATGTTGAAAGAAATAAATATGAAAGCTTTTGCTTTTAATTTTTTTACACAGATAAATTTTATCTATAATTTTATTTTATTTATTATATATTGATATAATAAAAGAAGAATCAATTCATTTGTAGTTTTTGTTTTTAAATTCCCAAAATTTTATATGTTACGCTTATTTTATATTAATTTTAAGTATATTTTTTTCTTTTTTTCGCATATTGCAGGGTAGGCAGAGTGAA
This sequence comes from Dione vanillae, assembly GCA_037178615.1. Classification (NCBI taxonomy): domain Eukaryota; kingdom Metazoa; phylum Arthropoda; class Insecta; order Lepidoptera; family Nymphalidae; genus Dione; species Dione vanillae. The sequence continues at coordinate 1,336,307 of JAZFAU010000318.1, read as the reverse complement.
CTGCAGGAACCATATGAACCTAGTGTTAAGACACTCCGTTGCTCAGTCCCTGCTTTCTCTGTCCCCACTTTCTGCGTTTTTTGAGGCATTGCGTATTGAGCGGAACTGAACGCCGCACTTTGCCTTTAAAGTATTTATTTATGCATATCGTTAAATAAAGTCAAGAGATGAGATAAGATGATAGAGATAAGATGTTTAAGGGCCAATTTCACCGGTTGTAGGTAAAGTGCCACATAGTTAGCTGGTAGTTAATGATGTCTACCAGATAAAAGCTAATAGTGCCCATGCAGTAGCTTCCTTATTCATCGACTTCCTTCCGAATCTTCCGAATCATATTTCGTGTCGGCTATGTAAGCTGAAACGCGTAATTCTTTCGGCAAATATGGTCATGCTGTATCATTTGACACTTCGCAGGACGTGGGATACTTGCAATTCGGTATTAATATTTGCTAATACTTTCCTTTTCATTATATTTTCTTTGTCAATAAATTTCTATATAACGGCGGTGGTGCGGCGGTGCGCATGCAGGAGTGCAAGCGCACCGCGCTATCAGCGTCACCAATTATTGCTGGGCTAGTTGAGGATAGTGAAAGTCACTAACTGGTTCACGATTTATTAGCGAGACGGTACACTGTGATACACACTATATATTACATGTGCAATGCTTCGACTTTTATACATGATATATGCCAAGGAATATGAGATACACAGATGTAAAAGATTTTAGTCATAGAATATGTGTGTATGTTTACTTTAATACCTATGTGCATATACGGCACAGTTTACACAGGTCTTTATCTGTTAAATAGTTCTATCTGAGACCTGTGAAATCAAAATTTGTTCTTTATCTTACAGATAACTAACATATTTTCTATCTGGAACTTTATCAGCCAGTGATGAAACCGGCCCTAATTATTGTTAATTTTATATCAAAAATATATTTTTTTAAAGAAATATTAACCAATTTTGTAAATATATATAGAGAGTTGATTTTACCACTTACAGATTGAGTCCCACGTAGAAAATCTGTTACATTTCTGGAAGATAAGCAGCATATGATGGTTATCCATGTTTCAGTTAAAAATATCTGGCAGATAAAGACCTATATAAACTATCTATGAGCCTTAATCTGGTTTATAACGTTAGTTTTAAGTTTATTCTTCGTAAACTGTAACAATTGTATCAAAAATTTCGATGTAGAATGATGAAAACGTATGGTTGCAAGGTTGAGCGCTTGGACGGTATTCAACAGACACGGGTTCGAGTCCCGCTACGTTCAAATTTTAATATTATTCTTCCTTCCTTCCTTCTCAGTATTTCAATTTCCCCGCTTTGGTACAACAAAGTGCGGAGTTAAGCTCTGACGCTCAATATTCAATATTTTTTTGTATCATTCATTTTTTTATATAAAGCAATTTTTAATTGATATATAACCAAATAAAATGTTTATTATTATTGTTTTTTATTATTGGTAATTTTATAAATAAAAAGCACAGTGTCTCACTGTAATTGCGACGACTGTGGGTTCGATTCCCACTCAAAGAGAATGAACTGATTTCTTTTCTTTGGTATTGCTATTAGCTTTAAGCTGCAGCTTTAAAACGCAGCTTTGAGCTCCACCACTAAATACGCAATATCTTATAATTTTTTTTTGAGTTTGGCATTTACGTAAATGGGAGCCAGTAGTAGTAACACAAGTTTAGAGCATCAGTCTCACATAATTATAAACAATACCTACATATGGACCCTAATTTAGAAATTACCTTTTTGTTATACTTACACTATTTATTTATTTTTTTAGCTTCACGTTTTATCCCGCATATTGCAAGGTAGGCGGAGGAAACTGCAGGAACTATATGAAACTAATGCTTAGACACTCCGTTGCTGCTTTCTCCGTCCTCGCTTTCCGCCTTTTACGAGACATTGCGTATTGAGTGGCGGAACTCAACGCCGTGCACTGCCTAGTTTCTGGAGCAAAGAAAATGGAAATAGAAAAAAATAGATTAGCCCATCTTTCCCGAGAGAGAAACTTACACTATGTTAAAAAATAAATTTACTTTTATTAAGAAAGTTATTATTATTAAAAATTTAAATTGATGACCGGGGCATCCTAATTGCTGCCAATGGAAGTTAAACCTAAGCTTTAATCAAATGGCCAGATTTGAGAAAACTATTATAAACGACACCAGCCCTAATTCAAGACTAATAAGTAACTTTTTAGATCAATTTTCTCTTGGATTAGGATTTGGCTCGATACGTAGATGTCTTGGCTTTTTTGACTTGGTGTTAGGCACTTGTCAATCTAACATCTCCTGAGGAAGTCTCGTTGAGGGGTGAAACACGTGTGGAGAGTATATTAACGATGGTGGTTATGTTTCACATTGCTTGTTGCACTGCACTGCATTTTTTTCCCTTGGTTAGACTTGGCTTGATTGGTGGTGAAAGTCGACGGGGCTTGTTCTGCAGGTTGAAATTTCCAGAACGAAAGCATTGAAGTCGTTTGATTTCCAAGGTGACCCTGGTTCCAAGGTGGATCTCGTACTCGTAAATAACGCGATATTTCGATTTTCGTTTTCCATTTTATAAGCTGAATGACGCAAGTGGAAAAAAAACAAAAAGAACGGGGACGGAGAAAGCAGGGACTAAACAATGGAGTGTCTTAACATTAGGTTCGTATGGTTCCTGCAGTTCCCTCTGCCTACCCTGCAATATGCGGGATAAAGCGTGAAGACAAAACAAAATAAAAAAAATGAATAACGGTTAACGAAACACAAATACATGTGTAAATAGCTGTATAAAATTGGATTTGAAATTCCAAACCCAAAAGGAAAAAATTATGAATTATGATAAATATAACAAAACACCAATTTCATATTTCTATATAACAATTTTAAAAAGTTGTAGAAAGTTGTTGAGGGCCGTCGTGGCGCAGAGGCGCAACGTCCGCCTGTAACGCGACAGTTACTGGGTTCGATCCCCACTCGGAGAAGATGGATTTTTCTATTTCCATTATCTTCGCTCAGGCAACTAGGCAAAGCGCGGCGTTGAAATCTGGCATCAACACACAATGCCTCGAAAAAGGCAGAAAGCGGGGACAGAGAAAGCAGGGACCAAGCAACGGAGTGTCTTAACACTAGGTTCGTATGGTTCCTGCAGTTCTCTCTGCCTACCCTGCATATGCGGCATAAAGCGTGAAGCTAAAAAAAAGTTGTGAAACGACGTTTGTATGTTAAAGGCTATTACCATATTAATGATTTCATAAATGATAACACGCCTTGGGAATGAAATGCTCGCTCCAGTCTAGTTCAAGAGTATCATTGTCACTAATAAGAATTGTGAAATTGTAAATATATGGCAAATTAAAAAATTAAAAAAAGCAAAGAGTTTCTTGCGCCGGTTCTTCTCAGGTCTGAGGGATTAACTTTAGCGAACCGGTGGTAAGTTAAAAGAAGAAGCCTATATCTTCTTTTTTAAAATCAAATTATTTGACTTTGACTTTATATAAAGACCTAATATATGCCAGGTGATTAAAAAGGTCAGTATACATTTGAAACATTGACAAATCTCGTAATAACGGAAATAGAGCGGTAAAAATTGACTCATATTAGTTCGGCTTAGTTCAGACAGTGACATTAAATTACATTACATTAGTTTAATTAAAACTAAATAACGTAGACTGTCTTGGCGCAGAGGAGTAGCGTCTGCCTGTAAACGTGACGGTTTGTGGGTTCAATTCCCACTCGAGAAAGATGAACTTTTTCAATGCTCGTATATGTACTCAGTAATATAACATAAATTGACGAAAGAATATGAAATTTTCAATGTGTGAAAAGAAAAGGAAAAATCGTAAAAAAATTACAAACAGAACTAATGGAAACCGAAGTGCCTTTAAATGATTTTGGTTGAATTTTTCACGCAGTTATTAATTAGTTTTGACAGCGACATCTGGGAAGGAGGTGAGAGGGTACTCTGACCCTGAGAGCCAGAAAGTATCTGCTTGTAATGATTCATTAGGAGAAAGGGTATATCCTGCGGGATTCGAACTTCTCCCTGAGACAGCCGAACCAGCTAGTAGGTACCATACTGAAGGCACCTGCCAGTAACAAAAAATACATGTACATATTTAGAAAATAGAAGTGGTTAAAGTTATTTTTAAAAGAAAAATACCGAAACACAACATATGCTTCATTTTCGTATTCGGACATAGATTCCATGTAATTGCATGAAATGTCATAAAACCCACAATAACTATAGTTCAGGGTAGTTCTCTTCCAGTACGGGCCGTTGCCAGCGTGCAACTGCCCCGATTGACATAAATTCAATGCTTTTATAGTTGTTATTATCTAATACTACCCTCTTTTTTCTAACTATATATTAATTAATCGTATGAACTGACAATACCTATTACTAATGTATTTGCTTGTTTTTTTTCGTTTCAAGCTGTATTCCGCATACATCAGGGTAGGCAGAGGGAATTCAGTGATAAGACACTCCGTTATTCTCTTATAAATGGAATTCGAGACACTATCTAACAAGGTTAAATAACTCAATAAAATATCATAATTTCTCATCTACAGCGCCAATATCTTAATAATGTTTTTTTTAGCTCTTTATTCCACATATAGCAGAGCAGGCAGATAGAACTGCATGAACCGTAGGAACAACACAACAAGTGTTAAGATACTCCTCTCCCCGAAGATGGTAGAAATGCCATTGCGAAATATTGCGTGTTGAGTGACTTCCCTGATCTCAACGTCCCGTTTTGCATAGTTGCCAGAGCGAAGGAAATGGAAATGAAAAATCTATCTTCCCCTAGTGGAAATTGAACCCACTAACCGTCGCGTTTAAAGGTAGTCTACGCCATTGCGTCACGACGGTCTCAGCGTTAATAATTAATGTTGTTATTTCCTCAATAACACCGCAGCGGCCAATCCTTGCGGTTACATGATGCAATTTTAAAATATAAAGCAAGATTTAGATGAAAATTTAACTAAGCGTTAATAAATTAACTGTAACAATTAAAACGACCAAATACGAATAACATTTGCGTACATATGGGTTCCGTACTAATTTTATATTACATTTTTGTATATATTTTATACAAGCTTCACGCTCTATCCCGCACATGACAGGGTAGGCAGAGGGAACGGCAGGAACCGTAGGAACCTAGTGTTAAGACACTCCGTTGCTTAGTCCCTGCTTTCTCCGTCCCTGCTTTCCACTTTTTCCGAAGCATTGTGTGTAGAGTGGCAGAACTCAACTCCGAGCTTTACCTAGCCTTTGCTTTTGCCTTTGCCTATATTTTTCTGTAATGTTATTATTTTATTTTTTGCTTCACGCTTTATCCTGTACGTAGCAGAGAAGGCAGAGGGAACTGCAAGAACCTTGAGAACGCAGTCTTAAGACACTCCGTTCCCTGCTTTATGCCTTTTGAGGTATTTTGTGTTGATTTGCGACAATCAACGCCGCGTATGCGCATACCAAAATGCAAAATATGTAAAATGAAAACATCAAATATCCTCATGTGAAAATCGAACCCAGAATACGCCGCGTCTTCCTCACGACCATATATAAAATAATATTACTTGTACGTTTTTCCTTATGTTGTACTATATTTAATGATTACATATAATTCTTGATTTTTCCTCTTATACATACAGAGGATTGCTTGGGATGCCATTTTTGTTGAAGCCTCCGCCTTCTTTATAACTATCGAAAGAGATAATAAAGATAGCTTATAATTAATGACTACTTAACAGATCTGTATAAGCTGCCGTGACATTTTCAGTTGTTGAATGAACAATTTATTTATTTATCTAATAGATTCAGACTTTCCTTCGCGGAAGTCAATCCTAAAAAAGGAAATTATTAATAGCTGCTTCCGCTATGCATTAGTAGTTATGCAATTAAATGCATCAAGCAATACGAAGCACAACTACCACCGTTACTAAACTCTTTACACGTGTTTCACTCAATGAGGCATCCTCAGGAGATGTTAGACTAACAAGTGCCGAAAACCGAAAATTTAAGTTCCTCTTGCTGGCGTAATACAGTTTTATCATTAAAAATAGCAAGACCTTTTTGGTTACCGTCACATTTTGGAAAGAAATCTACTCAACGCATTAAAAGGCCTACCCTGCCTACCCTGCCATATGCGGGATAAAGCGTGAAGCTAAAAAAAACAATGTTTATTTTGGCCCGCCAACTCAATAGATAGTACAATGAGGAATACGTAACATTATTACTACAGTCGACAATCTTATACATTTTACATAATAGATAATTACTGACAAAAAAGTATACGGGGACGGAGTTCCCTGCTTACTCCGTCCCCGTATACTTTTTTGTCAGTAATTAACGGAGTGTCTTAACACTAGGTTCGTATGGTTCCTGCAGTTCCCTCTGCCTAACCTGCCATGTGCGGGATAAAGCGTGAAGTTAATAAAAAAAATAGATAATAGAGAGGGAGAAAATCTTTTTCTTTAATTACCTAAAAAAAATATTGTTTTTAAGAAATAAATTATTTTTTTAATTAAAGTTAATTAAAAATTAAGGAATTATAAAACCCACACATTCAATTATATACCCAACAAGTAGCTGGCACACTTATTAACTTGTTCAAATTGATTTAAGTTAAGTTTTTATTCATACCTATGTCTTCTCAATATCTAATATGAAGCCACTTTTTAGCTTCACGCTTTATCCCGCATATTGCAGAGTAGGCAGAGGGAACTGTAGGAACCATATAAACCTAGTGTTAAGACACTCCGTTGCTTAATCACTGCTTTCTCCGTCCCCACTTTCCGCCTTTTCCGTGGCATTACATGTTGAGTAGCGGAACTCAACGCTGCGCACTGCCTGTTTCCAGAGCGAAGAAAATGGAAATAGAAAAACCATCCCCGAGTGGGAATCCAATCCTCAAACCGTCACGTTTACAGGCAGACGCTTACGCCACTGCGCCACGACGGTCCTTTATGATAATAACTCCGTTTATTGATATGGATCTATTTATAAACGGAAAACATTGAGTATATCATGTCTGAGACCGGTCTTGATCAAAATTTAATAAAACGGGAAGTGGCTTTTCAACGATACTGGAGGTAGCTCACATAAAAATCATGACAATCAGCGAAAGAAGTATGCTTATGTTAATAGTGAGTGTTATAATAGAATTTGTATCTGGTATAGAGAATAAATCCTACAGAATAAATATAATAGTCTTAGGAAATGACGAAATAAATAGAACAAGAATTGTGCATGGCAACAAAAACAAAAGGAAATTAATGTTGGAGGAAATAATAGAGAAATCTTTCCGTAACATATTTTGGATAGGTATTGAATTAACAACTTATATAAATATATATATATATATATATATATATATATATATATATATATATATATATATATATATATATATATATATATATATATATATATATATATATATATATATATATATATATATATATATATATATATATATATATATATATATATATATATATATATATATATATATATATATATATATATATATATATATATATATATATATATATATATATATATATATATATATATATATATTATATATATATATATATATATATATATATATATATATATATATTAGTTGTTAATTTTCACAATTTTTCCCTTAATTTTTTCTACATTTTATAAGGTAAATTAAACCATCAGAATATAGAACAAGATGAAAAATTCAAAAAAAATATCTGTACTTTTATTGGCAGGATATGAATCTGCACCTTCTATACTTTGTGAGTCACTCACTCGCAACCCCCCTACCTCGAGCCCCTCGCAGCCCTGTAATATTCAAAATAAACGGGATGCGTATGCGTAGATGTCTGTGGCATCGTCTGAATCATCATTATACGTGACGTGCTTTTTTAATTTTAATAATATAAACGATATAGTTGACTAAATTAATATTGCTATTTTAGATGAAATTTACCAAAAGTGTAAGCTCACAAACCCTAGCTTTAAAGAATTATCAATAATTTAGGCACAGGATCATTTCTCCCATTTCACGATATTTATACGTCCTGTGTAACGCGTAGTACGCGTAGTCATGGTTAAATACAAATGACATAAAGATCTCGTACTACAAAAATATTATTAAACGTTGTCAATCTGTCACCTTTCATTCAAAACAATCATTGAAACAGAAAGAGATATATCCCTTTCCCGCTCTGACAGTACAGTGTACGTTTGCCTCTTACTTGCCTCTAACTTTATTTTGAATCAACAATTTAATGATTTACTTTATTGGAAAAAAATCATGAAGACCGTCGTGGCGCAGAGGCATAGCGTCTGCCTGTAAATACCACGGTTTGTGGGTTCGATTCCTATTTCTGATTTCTTCGCTCTGAAAACTAGGAAAAGCGCGGCGTTGAGTTCCGCCACTCAACACGCAATGCCTCCAAAACGCGGAAAGCAGAGACGAAGAGATCAAAAAATAAACAACAAAATATCCTAACACTACGTTTCTATGGTTTCTGTAGTTCCCTCTGCCTATCTTGCCATGTGCGGGATCAAGCGTGAAGACATTTTTTGTTCCTGAAAATACTACTAGTTAACCTATTCTAAAATAACGCCGGATTTGATTCAGCTTAGATCTTTAATTATGTTGTTTCAATCAAATCATAAAAAATTCCTAGAATAAGCGAATCATTTCAAGCTAAAAATTATTTACATGAAATATTATGCAATATATACAGAGCGTCATTAGAGTCCGTGTCAGATTTCCCACCTTCCGGGGCACTGTGTACTGAGTGGCGGAACTCAACGCCGTGTATTCTTGGCAGAACGAAGGAGAAATTTTCATAATTCTTTCAAAAGACGACGGTGGTCTTAACATATTCGACCTAACAAGAATACAATCGCCCATCCACCATGTACATAGAAAGTGATCGTGTCTAAAAGAAAATCTGTATCCTCCTAGGGCTATTTTTAAATGAGGAAATAAAAAGTAGTACTTGTGGCCAGGTCTGGGGAGAGAGGTGGACAAATAAGTAGTCCAATGCTTTATTCATGGATTTTTGTAATATATGTCTGTAATAATGTCTTTTTGTAGATAATCCTGTATAAAATAAATATTATATATCCCGCACATGGCAGGGTAGGCAGAGGGAACTGCAGGGAACGCAGTGTTAAGGCACTCCGTTGCTTAGACCCTGCTTTCTCCGTCTCCGCTTACCGCCATTTTAGAGGCATTGCGTGTTGAGTGGCGGAAATCAACGCCGCGCTTTGCCTAGTTTGCCAGAGCGAAGAAAATGGAAATAGAAAAATCCATCTTCCCCGAGTGGGGATCAAACCCAGAAACCGTTGTGTTCTGCATATGAAAGCTAATTTAAGTTTGGTGAGTTTTCTTAATTTTACTTCCTTAAACTGAAATCATTAAATTTAACGACAGTTGAGAGCATACAGTACACATATGTAATTTTTGTGGTAGAGCCAAACTACACGAACACCTGTACCTCAAATAGGCCAGACTCGAACCGGGTAAGTACCACGCTCTCACCGTCGTGACACAGCAGCGTATTAATGCCGCTGTGTTTCCTCAGGTGATTGTGAGTGAGAGTTCTAAAAGCTTAAAGCTTATATATATATATATATATATATATATATATATATATATATATATATATATATATATATATATATATATATATATATATATATATATATATATATATATATATATATATATATATATATATATATATATATATATATATATATATATATATATATATATATATATATATATATATATATATATATATATATATATATATATATATATATATATATATATATTTTTTTTTCGAGGCATTGCATATTGAAGAACAGAACTCAACGCCGCGCTCTGCCTCAGGTGATTGTGAGTGAGAGTTCTAAAAGCTTAAAGCTTATATATATATATATATATATATATATATATATATATATATATATATATATATATATATATATATATATATATATATATATATATATATATATATATATATATATATATATATATATATATATATATATATATATATATATATATATATATATATATATATATATATATGTATATATATATATATATATATATATATATATATATATATATATATATATATATATATATATATATATATATATATATATATATATATATATATATATATTTTTCGAGGCATTGCATATTGAAGAACAGAACTCAACGCCGCGCTCTGCCTCAGGTGATTGTGAGTGAGAGTTCTAAAAGCTTAAAGCTTATATATATATATATATATATATATATATATATATATATATATATATATATATATATATATATATATATATATATATATATATATATATATATATATATATATATATATATATATATATATATATATATATATATATATATTTTTCGAGGCATTGCATATTGAAGAACAGAACTCAACGCCGCGCTCTGCCTCAGGTGATTGTGAGTGAGAGTTCTAAAAGCTTAAAGCTTATATATATATATATATATATATATATATATATATATATATATATATATATATATATATATATATATATATATATATATATATATATATATATATATATATATATATATATATATATATATATATATATATATATATATATATATATATATATATATATATATATATATATATATATATATATATATATTTTTTTTTTTTTTTTTTTTTTCCAGGCATTGCATATTGAAGAACAGAACTCAACGCCGCGCTCTGCCTAGTTGCCACAGCGAAGATACTGATATAAACAGCTTTATGCACATGCATCTGCACGTGTTATCTGATACATATTGCATGTTGAGTATGTATACGAAAATAATTAATTTCTACAAAAGATGGCCTTATTCATTTCTAATTTTCCACCACCCAACACGCAATACCTCGATAACACGGAGAGTGGAGTGTCTTAACACTACGTTTCAACGGTTCCCGCGGTTCCCTCTGTCTAACCTGCTATGCGGGATAAAGCGTGAAGCGCTATTCAATCCGTCCGTACAGTCAGACTCTCATAAGGTCGACTGCAGTGTATTTATTATCTGTAGACTTTATATATAAAAAAGTGCTTGGAACACATTCAGTATGAAACTAATACAAGCCGTGCACAGACGTTGATAAATTGTGAAATAAGTGTTAGTGTTTAATTACGTAAAAAAAAGTTACACAAAGGCAAAGAATTGAAAAGAAAAATAAAAATGTCGCCCAGAATATTTAAATTAAGTTTAGTTTTAAGTTTTTATTTTATTACAGCCAATGGACAGTTTGAAGGTATGTTGGTATTTTTATTTTTCTATTTTTAACAACTTTTGTAGAATGAAATTCGAAGCCGCTACTCTTTAGGGCACACTTCCACTTAACCATAAAGATTTTCCTTACTAAGTATATAATAATACTAACTAAGTATATTCATTAGTATTGAGTCCATAGTAAACTATTAAGAACTTACGTCTTTGTTTGTTTTTAATGAAAAAAATATATATTTGTATGTTTCCCGCGTTTTTCAAATTTTTCATATGTAGAGGGAAGCTAGTGTTAAGACACTTTGCTCTCCGCTTTTCACTTTAGTCTCTTACTTTACCTTGATATAGCTTAGTTTTATCTCATAAGGAAAATCACGAAAATTATAGTTATAAATAGCTTCACGCTTGCATATGGCAAGATAGGCAGAGGGAACTGCAGTGACTCTGGGAACCTAGTGTTAAGACAATCCGTTGCTTAATTCCTGCTTTCTCCGTCCCCGCTTTCCACCTTTTTCGAGGCATTGCATGTTAAGTGGTGGAACTCAACGCCGCGCTTTGCTTAGTTTTGCCAGAGCGAAGAAAATGGAAATAGAAAAATCCATCTTCCCCGACTGAGGATCGAACCCAGAAACCGTCGCGTTACAGGCAGACTGTGCGTGCGCCTCTGGGTCACGACGGTCCTCAAAAAAAAAATTGTTATAAATATTTCCCTTCAGTTCTGTATATAACAGCTGTGCTACAACGGTGTAGTTATTTTTCTTGTTTTGTTTATGTTTTGGTATAATATTGCTTGTTATAGAAATTTAAGGATTATTTCAAAATATACTATGTTATTAGTAATATATTTAATAAATTTAATTATATATATATACATATACACAAGATTTATATATATATATATATATATGTATATATATATATATATATATATATATATATATATATATATATATATATATATATATATATATATATATATATATATATATATATATATATATATATATATATATATATATATATATATATATATATATATATATATATATATATATATATGTATATATATATACATATACATATACATAAGATTAAACAGTAGGTGCAAAATGAGGACTTGTACTTTAACACACTCGACCCACGTGACAGCAATAAAAACAAAATTAAATGACATTGAACACCAATATATACAAATAACTTTGAACTTAATCTTTACAGAAAAATGCAAATTATTCTTTTATTTCTTTATGTCTTCACGCTTTATCCCGCATATTGCAGGACAGGCAGAGGGAACTGCAGGAACCATATGAAACCTAGTGTTAAGGCACACAGTTACTTAGTCCCTACTCTCTCCGTCCCCACTTTCCGCCTTATTCAAGGCATTGGGTGGCGGAACTCAAGGCCCACTTTGCCTAGTTTTGCCAGAGCGAGGAAACTGGAAATAGAAAAATCCGTCTTCCCCGAGTAGGAATCGAACCCACTAACCGTCACGCTTACAAATAGACGCTTCATCTCTGCACCACGACGGTAGCCAATAATAATTTATTAAACAAATTTAATAAAAGGCTATTAATTTATACATATGCCAGTCAGCTGAGACACTGGCATAAAATTAACTGGCATTTCCGTAACAAATAAATTTGTTGCTATATTCAATCCATTCAAAGTGAGACATTTTTATTACAGGTGAATCATGTGTTAATAATAATAATAAGGAGGGTGTATGTACAAATATAAGAAATTGTAAGACTGCTATAGAAGATATAAAGAACCATAGAGGTACTCCAAAAGTGAGTATACAACATCGATTAAACTATATTAACAAAATAACGAAACCAAAAATTAATATTGTCAAAAAAAAATACCTACGATTATATACAAAATTTATAAAAATTATGTATAGCCTATAGTCTTTTAGCCTATAGTCTGTATATAGACTATTTATGGCAAAAAGAAAGAAAAAACAATTTAATCCAGTACCTTAAAACAAATGAACTCGTTCACTTTACGATTTTAAGTGTATAGCAGATGGGCAAATATTGTGACTCGCTTATGCATTGTACATATATACATATATGCCATTTAAACAATTATATCCACTTATGCATACATATATACTTATATTACAAAGGAAACTGTCATAACTGCTGCGTATATCACCCCTTGCTTGGCAATCAAATTTTTGATGTTACCATTATGCCAGTAAGTCAATCCATAAGTTTGATATAGTTTCTATTACTTTCTAGCATTTCTAATACATGTAAGTTATCTATCTTAACAAAGGAGTAATCGATCATTAGTTTATCTAGGGGTCATAATAATAAGCGACTAATGATCATTAAGTGACATATATATTATGCCATCATAGTAGTTCTAATAGATGTAATAATTAGCAATTAAAATATTAAGATTTAAAAAACATCTTGTATATATATATATATATATATATATATATATATATATATATATATATATATATATATATATATATATATATATATATATATATATGTATATGTATATATATATATATATATATATATATATATATATATATATATATATATATATATATATATATATATATATATATATATATATATATATATATATATATATATATATATATATATATATATATATATATATATATATATATATATATATATATATATATATATATATATATATATATATATATATATACATACATATACATACATATATGTATACTGGTTGCAACATAAATTGTATGTGTTTCCAACAAGTAGCAACACATTCTATCTGTTTCTTGTCTTATTCTTTCTAAGCTTAAGAACTAAACTCTTTCACTGTAAGTTTCGAGTATAATAAAATAGGAAAGCTGAAACTCCTGGTCGTAAAAGCAAAAATTTAAATAGAAATAATGTCTAAAATTATCTAACGTGTTCTATCCTGGCGTTGTTCCAACATTTAAATAATAATAGATTTAGCTAAGTGCGGGAGATAAGAAAAAAAGGAGTAAAACAAGAGCTGAGCTGCTTAAAACTACACACTGAGAAAAAAAGTAACATAAAATTCAATTACCAAAGCTATAATTAACATACAAACATATGTAGTAGAAAGACCGATAAACATATAAACGGTAAAAATATATACAAAAGAATAAATTAAGGACATATTGTATGTAAATAAAACACATAGCCACCAAGCAAACAGGCTACACCCACAACATATTAAAATGTAAAGTTAGGTTAGACCCTATTGTTATAGAACATTATGACGCCATGTGCCGCTCTCACGCTATGCTGAGACTGACTCAAATGGTTGGTTTTCCCAGTTGACTTTATAACTGGTTGTGTAAGCATAAAAAGTTTTAAACAACATTTGTAACCGGTTTCTATAATTGTATGATCATCTCTAAAAGACTACATTTTACCTGCGCACGCGCCTGTCTGTACTTAATATTTATTTCATTTATATTATATATACAATTTAAAAAAAATTGTGTTAAACGATGTGAGTAATAAGGTCACAGTGACTGGTCACTACATGTTTAGTCAGGGGCATTGAACTCGACGCGGCGCTTTAATCGGGCCATCATGCAACGTCCAAAGTCTTAAATACGTTAATTACTTCCAGTGAGGATTTAGATGGCATATATAACAATTCAATAGCATTTTATTATATGAATGAAATGTCCATAAAAGAGTAATATTTTAAAAATATATTATACTACTTACATAGCACACTTATACTGGCACGCTGGTGATTGGCAGAAAAATGACTGGCAATAAGGTAACGTAAACGATAAGTGCTACTCAGTCTATTATACTTAGTCAGTCAGACACTCTCTATTATATTTAGTTAGTCAGAAATTCAATCTACATTTTTAAGCACCTTTTAGCAGGCTTTAGAGGTGTAAATACAGCCTTTTAAGCTATTCTGCAGGATGGCAAACCGACGTTGTGATTCTGAAAGAAAAAAATTAAAAAAAGAACGCTAACATTTAGCGTTTTTTTTTTATTTTTTTCACTTATAATATGTACATCATAATTTTTTGTAATCGTCTGGCTTAGTTCTTAAGAATCGTTCTTAAGAATCGAATATATCTAACAGGACACAAGTTCAAATTCGGGTGTCTAATTATTCATACAAAATGCATGCATGCATTAAACAAAGAATTTTATTTCATTTTAACTTCTCGCAACTTACAGATAGCAGAGTAGGTGGAGAACATTGAGTGATAAGACACTCCGTTCTCCACAAATCAGAGACACTGGACGCTAAATGGCAAAACTTAATGCAGAATATCATCATATACTCATTTAAAGTCACCAAGCCAATATATATTTAAATAATTTATACAGACAGACGTTATGCACTGTACACTTGTTAGTGCGTGCTTGCGATAAATGTACATCTGTCTCATTCGTTCTTCATGCGACATATATATCCATCCCTTTCTAACCAGATGTGGAGGAAATTGCTTATATATACAAATGACCTTCGGTTGAGTCAACTCTGCAACGTGCGGACCGTTATTAATATTATTATTAGGTCTTAGGTTCGATTCACACTGTGTGGAAGATATATTTATTGTTTTGCGAATTTGACGTTGCAAGTTGTAATTAAGTATATTACTATAAAAAAAATAGAATTTGATCGCAAGTCGAATCGATTGTAGAATAAAACAGAGTGTTTTGACACTAACATTCTTTTTTCTCCACAACATTATACCGAACCACATATTGACTTTTATTCTTTAACTTAACACTTTATCTCGCACATGGCAGGGTAGGCAAAGGGAACTGCAGGAACCATACGAACCTAGTGTTAAAACATTTCGTATTGTTTCGACGCGTAGCGTGTTGAGTAGCGGAACCCAACGCCGCCTAGTAACCAGAGCAAAGAAAATGGAAATAGAAAAATCCAATCCCCGAGTGGGAATCGAACCCAGAAACCGTCGCGTTACATGCTGAAATTGCGCCTCTGCGCCACCACGGTCCTCAATTTACGTATAATATATAAAATATTAAAAACAATTTATAGGTATATTAATATACTTACTGTAAACAACTTTGAGGATATTAAATTTCAAATGGGAAAACCAAAGTGATAATTTTATAATTAAAAAGAAATTTAAATATATATATATATATATATATATATATATATATATATATATATATATATATATATATATATATATATATATATATATATATATATATATATATATATATATATATATATATATATATATATATATATATATATATATATATATATATATATATATATATATATATATATATATATATATATATTATATATATATATATATATATATATATATATATATATATATATATATATACATACATATGTATGTATATGTATATATATAGAGCGGGAGCGGGAGGTCAGAGCGGGACGGAGATATATCTCTTTTTCTTTTGGTTATTTTTTTTAATGAAAAGGGACAGATGACGTTAAATAGTATTATTATAGTATGAGATCTTTACGTCATTAGTCTTTAATGACGTCTACCTCACGCGTTACACAGCACGTGTAAATATCGTGAAATGGGAAAAATGATCCTGTGCCTAAAACATAATTGTGAATTAGTTTTTTGTATATAGCCTAGAAATATTTCACCCTATATATAGTTTTGACAAGGGCCTCGCTGTCTTATACACCCTGTATATATATGTATATTATTTTTACACTTTTTTGTTTACAGTTATGTTCGTTCGCAACAACAGATCCCATTGTATGTTGCATGGACAATATCAAAGCGAATACCTATCGCCCTCCAGTAGCTACCACTAGTACTAGACGGTAGGTTGTATTATAATACCTCTTTTAAATGGAGTGTGGAGTGGAGCTCAAACGGGGTAGGTTAGCAGGGGTGTCTGTCTTTATTTATTTATTTAGGAACACCAACAGTACACATATGCAACATTTATATATAAATAAATAGTCAAAAGTATCAGGTCTTCATATGTACACCAATTACAGGTATTCACAACATTGTCTTTAAACGATTATAGTTTGTAGGTTCGATTCCTTTGAGGGGACAATCAATTAACTTCATTTCCAACGTCCTGCCATTCAATATATTACCCTGCGAAAGCTGGTAGGTCTTCTGGCTATGGTTTCCTCTATCTACCCTGCTATATACGGAAAAAAGCATGAAGTTAAAAAAAGGTCCATAGAAAAATAACCTATACATTTTTTTTAGAGTTAATGAACTTAGCGAATGAAACAAAAATCTTAAATTAATTTATTTTCTACAAACTCGATTTTAATGGAACGATGGAATAATTATTTTGATTAATCATCATTTGAATCTTCATCCTAATAACCTAATAGCTTCACGCTTTATCCCGCATATTGCGGGGTAGGCAGAGGGAACCGCATGAACCATATGAACCTAGTGTTAAGACACTCCGTTGCTTAGTCCCTGCTTTCTCCGTCCCCACTTTCCGCCTTTTTCGAAGCATTACGTGTTGAGTGGCGGAACTCAACGCCGCGCTTTACCTAGTTTCCAGGGCGAAGAAACTGGAAATAGAAAAATCCATCTTCCCCGAGTGGGATTCGAACCCTCAAGCCGTCGCGTTTACAGGCAGACACTTCCGCCTCTGCGCCACGACGGTCCTCAATCTTCATCCTATTCATATATTTTGTATATAGAAGGTTCAGAGAGTGTCTAGAGAGAGCAAAAATCCTAGTCCTTGTATATTGGGTGGCGGTTTTAAACGCCGCGTCTTGACTTGATCTGAGAGTAGAGAGATATATGACCTAACATATAAACATTTTTTTTTTTAATTATATATTATTAGCTATAGCCTATAGTCTTCCTTGACTAAAGCATAATTTGAAGATTTTAAATTTATTTAAAATTACTAAATCAATAATACTAAATAATTTTTTTTTTCATATTCTATGACTCTAAATCGAATCTGCCACCTTCACAATACTTTACGAGGTTAATTAGTAATAATTAAAAGAGTAATAATTTTTTTTCAGGCCCTCCTCTACAACCGAGTACGTACCACCAGTGTACGACTACGTGTTGAACGATAAAGTTCCCATCCAGGATGACGGATGCGAGCCTTTATCCGCTAACATGACAGCACCAAAAACGGGACAAAAGGCTTGGGACAGTAAGTATCCTCTAGTTTAAAAGTTATTTGCGTAATAAATATTTTTTATGAGTATTTATATGTATTCTCATTCTATTTTGGAGTACAGAGAGGACCTAGTTTTAAGAAGACCTTAGTAGATCTTAGAAGCGGAGTAGCCCTTTTTTATTTATATTAGAAGACGGCAAACGAGCAGAAAGGCCACCTAATGTTAAGTGGAACCCTCGCCCATAGACATCTACAACCTGAGAGGATGTGGATGCGTTGCCAACCAAATACCACTCCCCATTTATGGGCTTCTGGAATTCTTACTCATCTGACCAAACACACCAGCATTAATATGCTGCTTTTTCACAACGGTATTCTGTGAGAGCGTGGTAATTACCCGGTTCGAGCCTGGCCCTTTTGAGCTTTGAACTGGTGTTGGTGTTGCTTGTTACTCTACCACTGTCAATGTCTGTTCTATAGTTAAGAACGTTCCCGGTTTCCAACTAGTTTACAACTAATTTCTTGTCACTGGAGAGAAGACACAAAACATAATTCCTATAATAGGAGTCGAACCCACTCTTCCCAATCTTTGCTAAAGACTCTAATATTAAACAAAATAATATTTTTCCAGAATGTGTCGAATATCAACAGAAATTCGTATATCCCTGTGAGAGGGGAGTAGCTCTTACCGGAAAGAAGGCGAGGGCAAATAAATGTAGGCACAATGCCGTCGATCTCATCGTGGGCGGAGTTGCTGCTTCCAGTGCGGAATTTCCTCATATGGTAAGCATTTCCTTAAAAAATATTACATCCTCCTGGTAAAAAAAATGTTATACCAGAGCTTAGGATGGAAAAAGATAGACCTTGGTTGACTATCAAGGGTTATTCCAATGAGACCGGAGGGTTATCACATAAAAACATAATACCCTGAGTAGGCGAAAGAGGTATGCTGGGGAGGTATGTTGGGTAGATATATATCAAATTGACTACCCCGTTATAGTATAAATTAAACCCCAAATAAAGAAGAACTAAAAAAATATATGTTACAATTTCAGGCTCTCTTAGGCTATGGGAAAGATGAGAATTCCATTCAGTGGCTGTGCGGTGGCACCATAGTGAGCGAGAGATTTATATTGACAGCTGGACATTGTACTTCCAGCAGAGACCTGTAAGTAACTTTTGTTTTTTTTTGGCTTCACGCTTTATCCCGCACATGGTAGGGTAGGCAGAGGGAACTCCAGGAATAATATGAACCTAGTGTTAAGACACTCCGTTGCTTAGTCCCTGCTTTCTCCGTCCCTACTTTCAGCCTTTTTCGAGGCATTGCGTGAAAATTGCGCATAATGGAAATAGAAAAATCCATCTTCTTCGACTGGTACTGGACGATTGTTTATAATCATTTTTGAGATAGTTCCTCTAAATTGAAAACAACAAGTTAAATAAATTAGATAGGGTGTGTTGAGTCAACACAGCGCCATCTTGTTATCGGAGCGAAAACAAAGAGAATTTATTCTATACAACGAACGTCATTTAAAGACAGATGCTATAGCTTTGTTGGGAGTTGGGTACTCATCTTCAGTTAGTCATAGAATTATCAATTACTATATTAATGACTAATTATTGTGTCCTCAATGAGTAACATTGAAGAGATAACATTCAGAGAAGCTTAATACGTAAGCATTTAGAGAATTTAATATTAGTAAGCTAACCTCTAATTGCTAAATGGAGGTCGTAAGTTCAGATCCCGGTGTATATTTTAACCTATAACGTTTCTTATTTAATAATAAGTCAATATAAAAAAAAAACAAATTGAATCACCAGTTTCTGAGATTAGCGAACACAACCAAATATACTTAAAATCTATTTAGTATAAGTATAATTTAATGAATTTCTTAGTAAATAAGAGAATTGATTAAATGTGTTTTCTTTATTATTCCTAAAACTTGTATTTTTTTAAATTACAATTACGTTGAGCACGGGGTTGAGTTCCGCTACTCAAACACGCAATGCCTCGAAAAAGGCGGAAAGCGGAGAAAGCAGAGTCTGAGCAACGGACTGACTTAACACTAGGTTCCATGGTTCCTGCAGTACCCTCTGCCTACCCTACCCTGTGCGGGATATAAACGTGAAGCTAAAAATAATAAATATATTTAAATTAAACACGACAACCCAGATTCTATGAATTATTATTATTTTTTTATTACAGAGGCAAAGTGGCATACGCCCGTATCGGCATCCAGCGTCGTACAGACCCAATAGATAGCCTGCGGTTTTACAAAATCAAGAATATAATCAAGCATCCGGAATATTATCCGCCACATCGTTATAACGATATCGCACTGTTAGAAGTGGATAGAGAGTGAGTAATTATGTACATACATACATACATACATACATACATATACAGGGTGTGGCTGTAATGGCAACCATAATTTCAAGCATAGTATTAACTAGCCTTTTTAAAGTTGGTAAAATATTAAAAAAGTAAAATTTTCAAAAATAATAAAATAAATAATTAAATTATTGTTCCAAAATAAAACGCCATTTGTCAAGTATGACGCGAGCGTGCACTGTACTGTCAGAGCGGGACTTGAACCGCTTAATATAAGGCGCAGGTTTAAATCTTGATGTGGTTAAAAAATTATGTATTCTTTAAGTATCTTCTCACGTCATCTAGCATAGAAAGGTATATACATACATACATAACCAGTAGAAGAAAATTTAGCGTTTAACGCTTTTCTTTTAATTGGCGTATCTTAACGCAGCGCTCGTCGTAATTATTTATAATATTTGTAAGCATTAGTAACTCGTATCAATAGTATTAGAATTTTAGTTATTTAAAGCGCTCAAGGGGTGTAGGTTCATATATGGATACATTTAAATATTTTACATGTATGCCATCCACGAAAGTGAAATCACCCTACAACAATGCTAATTACAAATCTAAAATAAAAAAAACGTAGCTTGATAAGAGCGTATGGCTTAATTATAGCGTTGACAGTATCCAAGAGACCTAGGTTCGAATCTCGTTCTTAAAGAAATTATATTTCATAGAATAATTCGAAATTTTTGCCTTTTTCAGTATGAATCTCGACCAGTTCGCTGTGCCAGCGTGTCTGGATGTGGGCAGTCCAAATATCTACGACAGAGCACTTGCCACCGGATGGGGAGCTACTCAAAATAGAGGAACTAATGCTGATGAACTACAAAAGGTATACTTAACCCTTATTACCTTACTCCTAACGATTTCTCTAATTAATTTGTAGAAAAAAAGAGCAACTGGACCTGTCATGGAAATTTTTTGGAAATTCACGCTTTATCATGGAAATTCACGCATAATAAATGTTTTTACAAAACGCGGCGTTAAGTTACACCATCCAACACGCAATATGTCATAAAGTTTAATTCAAGTATTATAGAAATTATTATCTTAAATATTACTTATTATTTCCAGGTCATCCTAGAAAAGTTCTCAACAACGGAGTGCAGCAACATGTTCCCACCGATGCGTCTGATGCGCAATGGGTTCGATGAGAAAACACAAATATGCTATGGCGACAAGAACATGTCCAAAGACACTTGTCAGGTGAATATTTTTATTATTACAAACACTTTAACGTTAACCAATTAAGGAATATTGAAAACACTTTAGGAAGGTCACGAAAAAATAATATATATGTTTTAATAATTAACATATTGTTTTACTTTTTTAAGATCTGTCTACCCTCTTTCGTATGATGAAATGAAATGTATGTATTTCTTTTGAGGAATTAATAAAGTTCTTAAACCACAAAAATTATGAGGACTCCCCGGAAAGCATGTATGAAGAGATTAATGACAGTGGACGAGGCGGGAGAGGTGAAGAGGTATGCAGAGACCGCAGCGTTTGGCTCTCTGTTCTCTTTGATTGTTCCCTTAGGGTTTCGTTTTAATTTTTAACCCTATACCTTTGGCATATAAGATGTAACAAGTAGGGTAAAAGGGACCACTAACGTCTTACAGAATATTTACAGAAATTCTTATGGCGTAAAGATGGACGTCTTTACTGGTGTTTGATATTGTTTTTGCCGTACACAGAAAGAATCTATTATTAAGACATTTTACTCATTTTTCACCTTTATAAAGTCCAGTGGCGTAACTCAACGCCGCGCTCTAGCCTTGTTATTACACCAAAAAAAAAATGATAATAATTCATTCACTTTTCACGAGAAACGAACCCATAACCCATAGCATCTAAGCTTCGAATAGATATACTATATCTATATTAAATAAGATTTTTTTGAATTTTCCAGGGTGACAGCGGCGGTCCTCTCCAGTTGAAACATAAACAGATCAATTGCATGTATACAGTTGTAGGAGTTACCTCCTTCGGTAGAGCTTGCGGATATATAGGCGAGCCCGGGATATACACCAGGGTAGCGGCGTACGTGCCCTGGATAGAGAATATTGTATGGCCCTAGCATAGCATTAATGATAGAAATAAATGTTTTAAAAATGTTAGTCGTTATTTGTTTTGTTTTACACCTTTTTTAGTAGTTTTGTGCTGCTATGACAGTTAAATGTCAAATATCTTGTCAAGAAATGTCATAAAAATGTCAAAAAATATGTGTCACTTGAAATGTCAAAAATTATGAGAAGAAACTGCTTAGCATTCCATGGATTCACCGTGCAGGTGCCGGGTCCATCGCGTTGTAGGAAGAGGAGCTCCGATCAGCGCTTGGGACTTGCGATCCAAGTGTAGGTAGGCCCCCCAAAGGGGCCCCTTTAAAATGCATTAATGCTCACCTTCACTGTCCGAGCTCCTCCCACTACCTAGCCAAATTCGAAATGATTTTGCTAATGCCGCCTTTGAAGTGCGTTCTAGAAATGTATTAGTAATAGTTCTAGACAGGCCGAGATCTTTTAGTAAGATATAGAGAGATTTCGCTGTTATACCTCTCGCTCCTACTTCCCCCGCATATGAATATACTCTAAACTTATTCCTGGTCAGTTCGTTGGTAAGCTCGAAATATTTATTAATTTTGAAGTTATGACATTTAGGGATATTTGTCTTCCACAGAACTGTAAGTTCTACCAGTACTACGCGTTTTAGGTTTCGATAATAAAGAAAAATATCCAGTCTAGATGACGAAACACCAATGTCCTCAGGGATTTTACACTGTTTCTCATACGTGTCCATCAAAAGAGTCCAATCAGGAGCTGGATCTAATATTGAGAAAGGTTTTTGCGTGTGTTTTTTAACAGAACCTTCTTTCATAAACTCTATCGAACTTTGCTGATTGTAATGTTCCTCTGTGCTCTTGCTTCTGAAAGACTAACGGCTTCACGTATGATTTCTAGTACCTTGTCATGGCGCTGCTAGTATTGACCACTTACCAAGAGTACCTTACACCCCACCAGCATATGTTTAGCTGTCCCCACTGCCTCTTTACAGATGTAGCAAGATTTATCGGTAGCTTTACCCCATCTTACTAAATTACTTTGATCTGGAAGAGTCATTTGGAACGCATACAGATAGAATTTTAATAGTGCTGGAGACCAGTCGTGAATAGGGTGCGCCATTTTAAAGCTAAAGGGATACAGAATTCTGCCAGAGTTAGCCACTCGTTTTGCATTTCTAAGCCCATTGCGTGTATCTTATACCTATCATTCTCGTCTTGCCGTATAAAGGAC
The DNA here is from genome assembly GCA_037178615.1 of Dione vanillae. NCBI lineage: Eukaryota > Metazoa > Arthropoda > Insecta > Lepidoptera > Nymphalidae > Dione > Dione vanillae. The sequence continues at coordinate 1,312,217 of JAZFAU010000318.1, read as the reverse complement.
TTTATTATGTCCATATCTTGAACTTTCCTCTTTGATCCTAACCCTACTTTACTTGATTGTGCTCCTATCATAAATTGTTTATGGAACTGAAGTATGAAACTCGAGCTCTGGGACACTTCTGTCTTTTGGAAGTGAGGTAACAATCTCATCTCGTGATTTTCCCAGAATATGTGTTTTGGCAACTCTTAGATGTTTATAGAGCTCCGATGGTTTCTTAAATCTCAATTCAAAGCTATTTTTTTCCCTAAATAAGATTGAGGTGTCTGCCGAATGCGCTAGTCCAAGCCAAAACTTCAGCATCTTTATGACGCTTGCATCTAGCTTAGCCAAGAGTGTTTTATTAAAATCATATACGATGAAAGGCCAATTCAGACGTGATGTTAAAAAATTGTCATATATCCAAGCTTTTTTGACATTAGCTATAGGTTGATGAATGTACCATTTTATAAAAAAAATATATAAAAACTTAGTACTACTTCAATAAAATCGAGCGAAAACATAACAAATAAAAAAATGTGCATGTATATACAGAAAGTGACCTATGATATTATTGACAGTTGGACTTACCTTTGGCTCATTGAATTATACTATAATTAAAAAAATATAGAATACCAAAGTGTGGGTTTAGGTGGTTCTATAGATATTTCTTAAAATAAATTTTAATTATTAATTTTATGGACAACGCTTTTTCAAAAAAAAACTTCTCATTTTGATAAAATTTTTCAAACATTTAAAATAGTTCAAAATCAAATTTACGATACAAACATACATACATACATACAATACATACAAAACTATAAACAAAAAATATACATTAAGTACACCCAAACACAATCATCTAATAAAAAGGTTGTATAACTTTACAAAATAAACAAAGCAGCCTGTCTTCCTACGACTGAGCAAATACTGGTACATATAAAAAGGACTCGCTCCATACTTTCCACATTCCAAAAGAACATCTTGCCACGAGAAGATATTACTTACAAAATGGTTAAAGTTTCATTATTATTATCATTTTTAACTATGTTTGGTAAGAAATGTTATAGAGACAGTTTATATTTACTTAGCTTTACGCTTTATTATTGGCGTAATAGCCGATATAGCCTATGATATACGCCTACAGTGCAGCCTGAGGTCCCTCTAAACCTCTTTCACCTCGTCCTCTTTCATTAAACCCATCACAAGAAACCCTCGTTGATAAATAAAATTGTACTCATTTTGCACATAAATCTGGATTTTTGGGCAAATATTTTTGCCCATCTATCCAAGAAAGTGATGTCAGCCTCTTTACTTCTTTAGTGTCACCTAATAATGAGGTTTTCGAGATTAGATCGCTTTAGTGTGAATTAAAAAAAATCATTTATTATACAGTTTCGAACAGTCTAAGGGCAGATACTAACAAAAAATTACTCGGTAATGTAATTTAATAAATATAAAATCCTCAAAAACCATAGTTCATGCTTTATCTCGCTTATAGCAGGGTAGGCAGAGGAAACCCCGGGAACTGCGGGAACCTAGTGTTAAGACACTCTGTTCCGTGCTTTCCACTTTTTCGAAGCATTGCGTGCTGAGCGGCAGAACTCAACGCCGCTCATAGTATTATTAAGAAAGATAAATTAAAAAAGAAAAAATGATTCTTCTGTGCCATTCTTCTGTGTAAAAATGTAATAATACAATTATATATTTTCCAGGTTGCGTCTGGGCGGCGAGAATGTGTAATTCCTGTGGTAGCGAATGTGTAGCAGCGTGCGGTACCAGATACTTCCGGTCTTGTTGTTTTAATTATTTACGAAAGAAGCGAGGACCTGACAACATACATCCTGAGGTGCATTTTTTAAATAAAACCTTCACGTTAAAAAAACTATAATAAATATTTGTTTATATATACATATTCTAGTTTCTTCTCAAGTAATTTAAATCATTCTCACAATTTGTTTTAGTTCCTGAAACAAAATCACGACTGGAAAGACAGTTCTCAGTGGTCGAAGCTGCCTGTTATAGCTTTAACAGAAAACTTCTGGAAAGATTTTCCAAGTGATTTGAACCTGGATCAACGGGATGAGACAGTGGAAACTATATTACAGGCATTATATATATGAAAAATCATAGTCGAGCTTATGTAAATAAGAATAATGTGAGATAAATCTTGTATATCTTGTATAATTATATATTTTGAAATAATTTATACTGTCTTGTCATTTCACTCACTTAATTAACATAAAAATTACAGCGTTATTTCTAACAGAAAAAAAGGAATATTAAACGTATATTACTGTACAATATACTATTTTTTTAATTTAAAATAAATTGCTGAAGTTGGACATGTGCATATGATATTATTGGATGAAAATAAATAAAAAAATTCTAGAGAAAAAGTTTCAGACAGATCTATTATTCCATTGAAGAATTGTAATAAAAAAGAGAAATTAGGGCAATAATTTTTATAGAATAGCAACATTATACTTACTAATTATTTTTTCATGTGGTAACTAATAATAAATTCGCCTTGAATATTGATATAACATTATGTATTTATTATAAATATTAAATAAATAAAATGTGTGTGTAAATTTAAAAAAAAAAAAACAATATTGTAACGTAAAACATACCAATCTCGGTCATAGCCCTACACTTACACAGCTCCCTTACGTCATCTGTCAGTGTCAATGTCAGATTGCACAACAGTACATCACAATAAAACATCGTCATTGCGTTCACCGCCAATTAAAATATATGTATAGGTATTAAAATTGCAAAATAATTAAAATTATTCAAGCTGGCATCGAGACGGGTACTGTTTATCGGAGTCCGCACTTTTTCACCCACGTATCGATCCAGTTGTAATAGGTTAGAATTTGATTATTGATTGCTTTTGTATTTCAAAATTTAGTGTTTTGTGTTTATTTTGCCAGTTTGTTTCCTTTTAGTAATCATACTCCAGTGTTAACAGGTAATATTTGTGTCAATATGTTACTCAGAAAGTGTTTTTATGCAAATAATTTACAATCTAATTCTTGAATTTACTGTATATTAAAAAAACATTGCTTTTACTTTACTAGCATATTCATTCTATTGTTTTAAAATTTATTATTTACATAAAGGTCGATTTCTATATAAGGTTAGTTGTTCAAATATCTATTTATTTAAAAGTCATTTTAAACAATAAATGTAGTCACATTTTACTTTTGCTTTAAAACGCTAATGGCTTTGTAATGCAGAGGTGTATCAGAAAAATAATTTGTAACATAATGCTGTAGAGCATAATAGCTGTATATATAAATAAAAATTATAATATACATAAAATATATATAAATAAAAAAGTATAAAAATATATGAAAAGTTTTGATGTTTTAAAATAAAAATAAAAATATTAGAAATATATGTTTTTATGCAAATAATTTAAATTATGAGCAATAACCATATTTATGGTGATGCAGATTCCATGAATAATCATTCCATATAGATATTTTTTCTTTGTTACTAAACCATTGTATTTTACATTTCTTTTAATTTACTCAAGTTCTTGTAAAATGTTAATTGAATAATAAATATTTCTAATCATATTAAATTAAAATATGTATTTTTTTTATATGAAGGTGAGTAGGACAGGATTTCTTGATTGAAAAATGAAAAATGTCTGCTGTAATATTCACAAATACTAGGACATTATTAGTAATTTAAACTTTTTTTTTAATTATTGTGAATCCCATCACTCAACATGCAATGCCTAAATAGGAACTTGTGTTTGAAATTTCCTTATTGAAAGATGCTTAGTTTTAATTAATGTATATATTGACAGAGGGAAAATTAGATTATTAAATAAAAAAGAGAATTCAAGTGTCATATATGTCCATAGGTTATATATACACATGATACTAGATGAGGTGAATAATATATGCAGAAACCTTAGTTTGTGGTGCAGCTTTATTTATTTATTTCTTTTTAAGACCACTAGTAGCTACTACATGTTTTAATGACAAATGTTACACAATTAAATGAAAATAGTTAACATGTGAAGCTTTTTAAAGTAGCCACAACAATTACAATATTTGTTTTAAAAATACATTAACACATAATTAAAATTAAAAATAAAATTGGTAAGAATCAAAGCCATAAAAAAAATTAAACAGGCAATTAATAAAATCAATATTAAAAACACAAATAATTTGAATTGATATAGGTACAAATTAAAATTAAATAATTGTTTAAATTCATGCAAAGTTTACATTACAAAAAATCACTAAAAATATACAAATCATATATAACGAAATTAAGAGAATACAACAAAAAATAGCTATTAAAGATTATTCATTATTCTTTATTATTTATTTGCATCTCTCAACAGTTTTAGAGCATTTTTACGATAAATCATAGCAGAGTCTTTAAAAATATCTAGATCTTGACTAAACTTATTAAACTCTAAAAGAGGAAAACTTTAAGATAGTAAAATAAAATATGTGACTAAAATTAAAATTGGACTACCCTTTTTTATACATACTTTGTATATGTTTTATTACATTCAAATTTATAATACATTTGAAAATAAAAAAATCCTTATTGAATGTGTAATTACCAATATAATATAAATAGAATTCGAACCCACAACTGGTACAATTACCCTGTAATACATACTGTTACAATTGTTAGAGCTAAGCAACACCAACACCAGTAGCACAACAGGGCCTGGCTCGAATCGGGTAATTACCACACTCTCACACAATACCATTGTGACACAGTAGCAGATTAATACTGTGTTTTATCAGGAGAGTGAGAGTTCCGGAAGCCCATAAGATCTGGGTATTTGGTTGGCAACACATCCACATCCTCTCAGTTTGTGGATGTCTATGGGCGAAGGTGTCCACATAACATCAGGAGGCCCTTCTTCTCCTTTGCCATGAAATAGAAAAATCCATCTTCTCCGAGTGGGAATCGAACCCATAAACCGTCGCGTTTACAGGCAGACGCTACGCCTCTGCGCCACGACGGTTCTAAATACACATAAATACTCATAAACAGTGTTTTGACGCAATATTTTGAAAATTTCAGTTACATATTAGCACAACGACGCTACCAGTCCGGCATGACGGTGACACAGTGTGCCCCGCGGGCACCGAACCGCGGCCAAAGTCCTACAGACGTGAGACACGGGGTCGGTGGCACTGAGACTACGGGGGTTGTTAAGAAATATGATGATATTGTAAAGAGTCAAGAGGATAAGAGGGAATATAGGTAAGGTCCTGAGAGAACAAGTGTTGAGACTTTTTTTTAACCATTTAGCTTTATAACATTTTACTTGCAATTTTCATTGTAAGGTCCAATAAGAAAGAAATGGAAATGTGTGTGACATATGACATATTTTGAGTGCCTATACACACATGCACACGCACACACACACACACGCACACGCGCGCACACGCACACACACATTCGCACAATGAAACACATAAATACAATTATATAATTATATATAAATTTACACAGAGGTCTCCAGTTGGCGAATCGTCTCAAAGTACTATTAGTAAGTGATCCAACTACGGATAAATCTGCGGCGGCTCTGGACGTCAATGTTGGTGAGTTCATACGTTTACTAATGTATTTCCTCTACAATTTGCATTGTGTGTTGATTGGCGTAACCTAACGCCGCGGTTTGTCTTGTTACTCGAGCGAATAATTAAATAAAACCACCAAATGTTTAGTTTGCTTGATAACTTTCTAAAATAATATCAATTATTAGTACGTACGTTCTTTGTTTTTTAGGGTTCCGTACAAAAATAAAAAAACGGAACCCTTATAGAATCACTCGTGTTCCTGTCCGTCCGTCTGTCACAGCCAATTTTCTCTGAATCTACTAGACCGAATCAGGTGAAATTTGGCAGGATGGTGTAATGCCCTGACCCGATCACAGATGTGTAACGCAAAAAATATTTTTTTTGAAAAAAGGGTAATTTTCGGGGGATAAATTAGGTACCAATTAAAAAAAATATTTGCGAACCTTACGGAGTCATATATCAAATGAAAGGGCTTGTTATCAGGATCTCGAATATATATTTTTTAATTTTTTAAAATAAATAGTTGCGATGATATTCATGAAAAAAGCCGAAAATTGACCTCCCCCCCCTAATCTCCGAAACTACTGGGCCGAAAAATTTGAAAAAACTACTGAATATAGTTTATGGCTTGTAGATTACAGGAAAACCTATAAGGATTTCATAAATTGAAAACAAAGTGGTAAATTCGATAAAAAATATTTTTAAGGAAAAAACGTTTTCAGGGGAAATATTTCACTATATTGTGTACGGAACCCTTTCCACGCGAGTTCAACTCGCACTTGACCGGTTTTTTTTAAAGCTTTACTAGTTAGAGAATCTAGTGTCAAAACACACCGTTCTCTGCTTACCGCGTTTTTCGAGGCATTGTGTGTTGAGTGGCGGAACTCAACGCCGCGTTTTGCCTAGTTGCCAGAGCATAGAAAATGGAAATGAAAAATCCATCTTCACCACGTGGAAATCGAACCCACAAACCGTTGCGTTTACGAGCAGACGCTATGACGAAGACTGGGTTATAGTACTATTATTGTGTTTTTTTCTTTATTTTAAGGATATCTTAGTGATCCAGACGAGTTGCCGGGGTTGGCTCATTTCTGTGAGCACATGCTCTTTCTAGGTACAGAAAAATATCCTGAGGTGAGCTTGTATTAAAAACTAAGGCATTATTTAAATAATAGTAACTTGAACGACGCGGCGTGATGTAGAACGCATGGCTCAGTGGTGAGGGCGCTTGCACGATTCGCAAGGGGGCGCGGGTTCGAGTCCCGCTGCGTTCAAATTTTTATATGTTTTCCGTCCTCAGTGTGGATTAACACTTAAAAATCATAAAAATTCATAATAACTTAGTTAATCATGCATATTTTTAACTCTTTAAGTTATGTATTTGATAAAATATGTAGATCATTACTGTACAAGATAGATGCATTTAAAAAAAGTACTTTTTGCGATTTGATAATCTAAATTTGTTTTTTTTTTTTTTTTCATTTTTTGTGTGTTTGCCTGTACTATGCGCTAATCTCAGAAACGGCTTAGCTGATTCAAATGCATTTTTTACCATTGTACAGTATTATTGGAAACTACTTTTATACATATTTTTTTTAGCTTCACGCTGTATCCCGCACATGGCAGAGTAGGCAGAGGGAACTGCAGGAACAATAAGAACCTAGTGTTAAGACACTCCGTTACTTAGTCCCTGCTTTCTCCGTCCCCACTTTCCGCCTTTTTCTAGGCATTGCGTGTTGAGTGGCGGAACTAAACGCCGCGCTTTGCCTAGTTTGCCAGAGAGAAGAAAATGAAAATAGAAAAATCTATCTTCTCCGACTGGGGATCGAACCCAGAAACCGTCGCGGTTACAGGCAGACGCTTACGCCTCTGCGCCACCACGGTCCTACACATACATACATATTTATAGTTTGCTTTGTTTCATTGTTACTAAAAATAAGCTGGTATATAATTTCTTTCTTTAGCTTCACGCTTTATTCTGTCCATAGCAGGGTAAGCAGAACTACACGAGCCTTGAGAACTTAGTGTTAAGACACTCCGTCCCCTACTTTCCGCCTTACGAGGCAGATCTCAATCCCTTACCTAATTGCCAGAGTAAAAAAAAATAATAATAATCCATCCTCCCCAATTAGGAATCGAACCTACAAACCCTTGTTTTTAGCAATATATTCCCTTTTTTCCTAGGAAAATGAATACAACAAGTATTTATCAGCTCACGGTGGGTCTTCAAACGCGTCGACATCGTCCGACCACACTATGTATTACTTTCGACGTAGTGCCGCAACACTTGCCGGGTGCTCTAGACATGTATGTAATCTTTTATGACAGAGAGAATAGTGTTAAGACACCACGTTTTCCACTTTTCCCTCAATTTCAAGGAATTTTAATAAAATGAGTCTTAATATTTTTTTATGTATTAATTATTTCGGTCGGGAATCGAACCCTGAGTGAATGCACTTACTTTAGATAGCCTTACTTGACACTAAATATATTGACAACGTGTAAAAGTTTTTGTTTGATATATAAAGTTATTACGACTTGTATTTTTATAGTATGATACTGTCTTCACGCTTTATCCCGTATATAGCAAGATAACGCAGAGGGAACTTATTATGCGTGTTTAATTTATATTATCACTTGGTCTTTCTTGAATTAATTAATTTTTGCTAGTATAGATTGAACCCGCAACAAGTGTAGTCACATATTATGATTTTCATTTAGCCACGTTGATATACAGGTGTATCTGAAACGGCGGCCATTATCAAAACTACTTATAGAGGAAAATATTTCGAGGCTGTATACCAAAAACTATTTAATCATTATTAATAGTTTAGGTACAGCATAATTTTTTCCGTTTCACGATATTTATACGTGCTGTGTAACGCGAGATGTAGACATCATAGACGTACTACAAAAATACTATTAAACGTTGTCAATTTGTCACCTTTAATTCAAAAAAACAACCAGAAGAAAAAGAGATATATCTCTGTCCCGTTCTGACAGTACAGTGTACGCTCGCGTCACACTTGATAAATGGCATTTTATTTTGGAACAATAATTTAATTATTTATTTTCTTTGAATATATATTTTTTTATTTTTGAAAATTTTACGTGTTTTATAATGTTACCAAGTTTATAAAGGCTAGTTAATACTATGCTTGAAATTAAAGTCGCCGTTACAGCCACACCCTGTATATTGATAATTAATAGCAGTAAAATAAAAAAAATACTGTATCTTATCTTTTGGTATATAGAGTTATTTAAATATAAGGGCCGTCGATTTTTAAAATAAGATCTATACCATCAGAATTTTTTTATCTTCACGCTTTATCCCGCATATAGCAGGCTAGGCAGAGGGAACCGCAGGAACCTAAGAAACCTATTGTTAAGTCACTCCGTTCCCTGCTTTCCGGTTTCTTTCTAGGCATTTGCGTGTTGAGTTACAGAACTCAACGCTGCGCTCGCCTAGATACCAGAGCGAAGAAAATGAAAATGAAAAAAAAAACCATTTCCCCCCTCATTGGAATCGAACCCACAAACAGCAGTTCTCTGCCATCGCAGTTTTTAATATATTTTTGACTATATATTTCTATGGAATACACAGTTTCGCCCAGTTCTTCATATCACCGCTGTTCACTGAGACGGCGACAGGTAGGGAGTTAAACGCCGTGAACTCCGAACACGAGAAGAATCTATCCTCCGACACATGGAGGTTGGACCAGCTCAACAAGAGCACCGCTGATCCGAAACATCCATATCACAAGTTTGGAACTGGTAAGAATTTAATTTATTATACATACATTAAAGTTTTATTACATCTTAGTGCAAGCGCACTCACAGCACTCAAGGACTCACCAGTAGTAGTGCACACGCACTCACAATACTCAAGGACTCACCAGTAGTAGTGCACACGCACTCACAATACTCAAGGACTCACTAGTAGTAGTGCACACGCACTCACAATACTTAAGGACTCACCATTAGTAGTGCACACGCACTCACAGCACTCAAGGACTCACTAGTAGTAGTGCACACGCACTCATAATACTTAAGGACTCACCATTAGTAGTGCACACGCACTCACAGCACTCAAGGACTCACCAGTAGTAGTGCACACGCACTCACAATACTCAAGGACTCACCAGTAGTAGTGCACACGCACTCACAGCACTCAAGGACTCACTAGTAGTAGTGCAGACGCACTCACAGCACTCAAGGACTCACTAGTAGTAGTGCATACGCACTCACAGCACTCAAGGACTCACTAGTAGTAGTGCACTCACAGTACTCAAGGACTCACCAGTAGTAGTGCACACGCACTCACAGCACTCAAGGACTCACCAGTAGTAGTTCACACGCACTCATAGTACTCAAGGACAAGTAGTAACTATGAACTTTGAAGAAATATGGGCCTTTATAAAATTGTCGACATATTTTTTGAGCTTCGTAGAAATTTTTATGCGCCTGTAACATTATTTACTTAAGTTTTATAAAATTGTTATTTTTTATATATTCGCTCTGGCATGCAGGCAAAGGCTACCAGTTCCGCACTGCCTCATGTCACTAAACACGCGATGTCTCGAAAAAGGCGGAAAGCGGAGAACGGAGTGTCTCAACACTAGGCTCCCACGATTCCTGCGGTTTCCTCTGCCTATCCTGCTATGAGCGGGATAAAGCGTGAAGCCATAAAATAATGACATATATTGTATATTTCAGGTAACAAAGACACGTTGGAAAGAATACCCAAAGAGAAAGGCATAGATGTTCGAACTGAACTCCTAAAGTTTCACCAAAAATGGTACTCTGCCAATATTATGACCCTGATTGTTTTGGGAAAAGGTTAGCATTTTCTTTTTAATTATTTTATTATATATTATTTAAGTTAGAATGACGTTTGTGAAGTGATCTCAATAGGTTTAGGGAAACCTGGTTGAGTTAGTTGTGGGCTCTTCTCACCAGGCCGCGCTTGGAACCCTCGTAACTTTAGTTTTGAGTCGTGGAGTGTGTAGGTTGCAGAGGGGCTCAATTCGATATTTATTATCGAATTGGGCTCCTCTGACGTACACATGTGATCATCTTATTGATTCTAAGTGGGAAAGTTATAAATAAAATATTTTCAGCTTATTTTAAACTTTATTTACAGAACTATTTTTTTTTACTTTATTCTTAACTTACGATCTAATAACGCAGTTAAATGTATAAGCATAAAACAGTTTCAACGCGCCGTGATGGAGAACGTATGGTTTAGTGGTCAGAGCGCTTGCGCGGTCTCCAAGTGACGCGGGTTCACATCCCGCTGCGTTATTTGCAATAATAATATCAGTGTCAAGACACTCTATCTACCGCTAATCTAGAAAAATTTAAATATTTTTAAAATCTTTACAGAAAAACTCGTCAGCTTAGCTTTTTTAAATATTAATCTCAAATAGATTGAAGAAAAAATACCTTATTTTTAGAATCCCTAGACGAATTAGAAGACATGGTGACCAATCTATTCTCATCCGTGGAGGATAAGTCAGTCACGGCACCGACGTGGACTGACCACCCTTTCCCGCCTCATTTGAGGCGAAAACAGGCCTACTGCTATCCCGTTAAAGACCTACGATCCCTGTCCATAGACTTCCCTATCCCGGATACGAGGAAACATTACAAGAGTGGAGTAAGTATATAAATAGTTTTGTTTTTTATCATTGAACTAGGTGGTAGGGCGTTATTTTTTCGTAACTCAACGCCGTAACGCGTAACTCAACGCCGCGTTTTCTCATACAAGAAGTAAAAAAAAAATTATAATATTTATTTATTTTATTTATTATTCAGAACGTCATTTTCTCCGTTCTACGTATATATGTATTTGTTTCCAGCCGAGCCACTATCTCTCTCACTTGCTGGGCCACGAGGGACCCGGCAGCTTGTTGTCCGCTCTCAAGGAGAAGGGATGGTGTAACAGGTGAGTAGCCTGTGTATGTGTGTGTGTGTGTATGTGTATGTGTGTGTGTGAGATAGTATTGTCATATGTATGATATACAGGGTGTATCTGACACGGCGGCCATTATCAAAACTACTTATAGGGGAAAATATTTTGAGGCTATATATAAAAAACTATTTAATAATTATTAATACTTTGGGTACAGCATCATTTTTTTCGTTTCACGATATTTATACGTGCTGTGTAACGCGTGAGGTAGACATCATTAAACACGAATGACATACTACAAAAATACTATTAACGTTGTCAATCTGTCACCTTTCGTTCAAAAATAACCAAATGAAAAAGAGATATATCTCCGTCCCGCTCTGACAGTACAGTGTACGCTCGCGTCATACTTGACTAATGGCGTTTTATTTTGGAACAATAATTTAATTATTTATTTTGTTGGGAAAAAATATTTTTTTAATTTTGGAAATTTTACTTTTATAATTTTACCAATTTTATAAAGGCTAGTTAATACTATACTTGAAATTACGATCGCCGTTACCGCCACACCTGTATATGTAAAATCTGATTCCTTAAAAGAAAGGTGATTTCTTAGTTAATAATCTATAAAAAAGAAATTATTGCGGCACAGATAACGCCCCAAATTGGAAATATTTTTCTTGTCTGGCTGATAAACAATAAATGTTTTCAACAAATGTTTTGTTTCAAATCTAACGTAGATATATCTAGCAGTTAAAGATCCGTATAAACTATGAGCTCTTATCTGGTAGATAGCAGTAATAACTGATAAAAATAGACTAAGACCATATTGCGTTCAGCAATTGCTTTTTTTTTACTTTTTGAATTCGATAACCGATTTTGTAGGAAAAATTGGTTGTGGGCATGCATATGAAATACTGGGAAGGTATAGGTAAGGAAGGCATCTATTATAGTGTATTATGTGCTTGTAAACACGACGCTTGTGGGTTCGATTCCCACTCGGGGAAGACGGATTTTCCATTTATTTCACTCTGGCAACTAGGCAAAGCGCGGCGTTGAGTTCCGCTACTCAACACGCAATGCCTCTAAACAGCGAAAAACGGAGAACAGAGTGTCTTAACACTAGGTTCCTGCAGAAGACTACATGGAAAGGTAGTCCATGTGCGGGATAAAGCGTAAATAATATATTTACAGTTTAGTGGGTGGAACTCGAATTGGTGCTCGTGGGTTCGCCTTCTTCGGTGTACAAGTAGACCTCACCGAGGCTGGAGTGGATCATATTGATGATATCGTGGAGTTAGTATTTCAGGTAGGTACTGGCGTGTGGTTAGAGAATAAATATTTACATATACCGGGTGTATATGACAGCGCTACCCTTGTCAAAACTACCTATAGGGTAGAATATTTCAAGGCTATATACAAAAAACTAGTTAAGAATTGTCAATAGTGTAGGTACAGCATCATTTTTTCCATTTCACGATATTTATACGTGCTGTGTAACGCGTGAGATGGTCATGGTTAAATACAAATGACGTAATGATGTCGTACTACAAAAATATGTCAATATATCATCTTTCATTCAAAAAAATAACAAAATGAGAAAGAGCTATATCTCCGTCCCGCTCTGACAGTCCAGTGTACGCTCGCGTCACACTTGACAAATGGCGTTTTATTTTGGAACAATAATTTAATTATTTATTTAGTTTGAAAAAAAAAACTATTTTTTAATTTTTAAAAATTTTACTTCTTTTAAAATTTTACCAATTTTGTAAAGGCTAGTTAATACAATGCTTTAAGGTCTAAGGTCTAAGGTTCAAGGTTTAAGGTCGCAGGAACATACAAACCACATAAATATACTTTTATTTATATTTATTTTTTTATTGATTAATGTTAAAATTTATTTATATTCTTTTGAAAATGATAGAATACGATTGTGTTCATTGGTGTATCACAAGGGTGTACTCTACGACCTATACTATTTATTATTTACATTTAAAAATTTAAGCCTCGGACGGAGAAAGCAGGGACTAAGCAACGGAGTGTCTTAACACTAGGTTCATATAGTTCCTGCAGTTCCCTCTGCCTACCCTGCCATGTGTGGGATAAAGCGTGATGCTAAAAAAAAAATTAAGAAATTTCTTATATTCGTACGTTGTTAATGAAAAAAAAAAATGTTTTATTAATAAATTGATTGAAATATATAATATAAGAAGTGTAAATATATATAAAAAATTTATAGTCAATACTGTTTTTGTAGTACATAGCAATGCTAAAGGAGTCTGGGGCTCAGCGGTGGGTGTGGGAGGAACAGCGCGACCTCATGGCGATGGAGTTTAGGTTCAAAGACGCACAGGACCCGAGGGCATTCGTGACGGGACACGTTCATTTATTGCAGGTGACATTTTTATATAGAAATAAATGGGTTACCTTTAGAAAAATTTTATGTGGATTGAAAAACGGAGGATTGTCGTGGCGCAGAAGTGTAACGTCTGCCTGTAAACGCGACGGTTTCTGGATTCGATTCCCATGTGGGGAAGATGGATTTTTCTATTGCTCTGGCCTTTGTCTAGTTGGCAAAGCGTGGCGTTGAATTCCGCCACTCAATACGCAATGCCAAAGGCAGCAGGTAAGGAAACTCGTGTTTAAACGTTAGATTCCTCCGTCTATGTTGTTATATTGGGAATTAAAACTGAAAAAAAATGAAAATTCATCTGTTAAATAATATTTCAATTGTATATGTATAAAAATATTATGAATGCGGTGTTGAGTTCCGCCATTCAACACAACGTGTCTTAACACTAGGTTCCCACGGTTCCTACGATACTCTCTGCCTAATTTGCTATGAGCAGGATAAAGCGTGAAACTAAAACAATATATTAAAATGAGAAAGTATATTTATTTGTCTGTCCTTCTTTCACGTCGGTAACGGTATAATTTTATAGTATTTTTTTTATTTGAAAATCCACCTTCAGGAGCCTAGGGAGTGACTTATGCTAATTTATATCATGTTGAGGCATCACATTTCCAAAAATAGAAACTAATTTCATATATTTAAAAATTAATTCCAAATCTTGCCAAAGATGGCGCCACTAGGTTTTAAAAACAGCGACCAAAGTTGGCGAATTATATTTATTTTATACCAAATTCTTCTTATTTTCCAGGAGTTTCCCATGGAAGACATTTTGAGCGCATATTATCTAATAACAGAGTGGAGGCCGGACTTAATAGATGATTTGCTAGCTCTCCTCTCTCCAGATAATGTGAGGGTGGGGGCATGTTGCTAAGTGAGTTCTTTTTTTTTCTTAATTTCGTATCTTTGTCTTTCTCTCCAGTCTCTCCTTCTCTTTTTCTCTCTCTCTCTCTCGGCTATTATTTTTTTACACTTCCATATAAAGGAAAAATGTACTTTATGTTATTGTTATGTTAACAATTTACACCTACCCTCCATTATTCAATGTCATTCAATTTGAATTGTTCTGTTTGTAATAAGGTTTTATTTATTTAGCTTATATTTATCTCATCGTAAATAAAAAAAGGGAAATAACGCAAGTGAAATTATAAATTTGAGACAACTGTTTTTTTTAATGCAAGGGTTTTAAGTGAATTTAGTTATAAAATAACTATTAAAAATGTATATTATTTTAAATAGAGTGATACAAAATTAATTGCATAATTCTGAACGAAAAAATATATAACAGTATTGCCATTAATAAAAAAATATTGAAGCCAATAATAATGTTATAATAATATTTTTTTATACATAATGGCTGCCATATTTTCAGGTGTTTTGAAAAGAAATGTACACAAACAGAGCCGTGGTATGGAACTAAATACTTGCAAGAGGATATAGATGAAGCTAAACTAAATGTAAGTATATATATGTGTGTGTGTGTCTGTGTGTGGGTGCGTGCGTGCGTGTGTGCGTACGTGCGTGCGTGTGTGTGTGCGTGCATGCGTGCGTGCGTATGTGTGCGTGTGTGTGTGTGAGTGTGCAATGTTGTGTATTTTTAATAATGTTTTTTACTAATGTTTAATTAATTTTTAATAATGTTTTTATCTAGAAATGGCGGTCGGTGAAATTGAACCCTGAACTACACTTGCCTCTGCCCAATGAGTTCATTCCGGCGAAGTTGGATTTGGAAAAAAGTAAGGACCCAACAGCTGAGTCTAACGCACCGGCTATAATAAAGGTATATTAGGCTTTATAATTTTTTTAATCTGTCAATTGTGCATTGAAGGATACACAAATTTTTAACACAAGTAGATGGACAGTAGGTTCTATTCAATCCTAGTGAAAAAAAATATAATTTTAAGCTGTCTCCCATATATATGTAGTGTTAAAACACTCTGCGGAACTCAACGCCGCCCTTGGTCATGGTATCGGAACTAGGATTTTTTAAATAATTCATTCTCTCTTATGAGAATCGAACCCGCAACTTACGCGTTAGAGCCACGACGGCCTTGTTCTAATATTTTTTTATTTTCAGGATACACCTTTAATGAGATTGTGGTATAAGCGGGACAGTGAATTTTTGTTACCAAAAGCCTTCGTTACTTTAGACTTAGTAAGGTGAGTTTAGAAATTGTTTTCATACTAAGTATTATGTGTAGTGATTGGTCACTAAGTAGTGATTGGTCACTAAGTGCTCTAGTGATTTTTTTTAGCCTCACGCTTTTATCCCGCATATTGCAGGGTAGGCAGAGAGAACTGCAGGAACCATATGAACCTAGTGTTAAGACACTCTGTTGCTTAATCCCCGCTTTCTCCGTCCCCGCTTTCTCCGTCCCCGCTTTCCGCCTTTTCCGAGGCATTGCGAGTTGAGTGGCGGAATTCAACGCCGCAATTTGCCTAATTTCCAGAGCAAATAAAATGGAAATAGAAAAATCCATCTTTCCCTCACGGGAATCGAACCCACAAACCACCCCCGTCACGTTTACAGGCAGACACTACGCCTCTGCGCTAGAACGGTCAAGTGATTTTGTGTTTATTTTTTTTATTTTAGATTTTTTCTGTATATCGCAAAATAGGAAAGGTTCCGTATATATATTTTGTTTTATTAATTTTATTTTGTCTTTTAAGACTTTCAAAATCGTTGCTTAGTCCCTGCTTTCTCCGTCCCCGCTTTCCACCTTTTTCGAGGCATTGCGTATTGAGTGGCGGAACTCAACGCCGTGCTTTGCCTAGTTTGCCAGAGCGGAGAAAATGGAAATAAAAAATCCATCTTCTCCGACTGGGGATCGAACCCAGAAACCGTCGCGTTACAGGCAGACAGGCAGACTGCGCCACGACGGTCCTCAAATTAAATAATATATTTTTATATTTTTTTTAACTCTCCGTTCCTTCTTCCATCTTTAAATATTAAGTATTTAGTAGCGTAACTGAACGCCGCGATTTGTCTTAAGTATTATTTGTCTATTTAATAGATATTTCAATTTCCAGTCCCCTGTCATATTCTGATCCAGTAAACTGCAACCTGACTTCCATATGGGTCCTCCTCTTGAGGGATTCCCTGCAGCAGTTCGCGTATGCAGCGGAACTGGCCGGCCTGAGGTGGAGTGTGGGGAACGCTAAATATGGCCTTAGCGTAAGGTTTTTTTATGATTTTTTATTGTTTTTGTTTTTTTTTTGTTTGTCGACATTGTGGATGGATTTTTTTTTTAAAAAAAGCATATATTTTTGTGTCTTCACGCTTTATCCCTCACTTAGCAGGATAGGCGGAGGGATCTCTGTTTTTTGCTTTTTTAAAGACATTACGTGTTAAATGGCGGAACTAAACGTCGCGCTTAATCAATTCTGTACAAATAACATATATGGATGGATTTTTTTTTTAAAAAAATGGTTGCCTGTACACTTTACAGGCAACCATTTTCAGGTTTTACGGGCGAAAATTTTACGTGACAACGTCTTTTTCTCGGTAGAATATTTATTGATATGAATAATAATTATAATATAAATTGCACAAATTTTAACTATAGAAAATATATTTGTTTACTAAAACATTGTACATGTGTCAAGTGATACGCGCGGCGGACCGATCATAGTTCGGTGACAGTTGACACATCGTTACGTTACCTTTTTCATATGTGACTCCGAGCCGCAACCTAATTTAAGACATTGTCACGTCAAAAAAACATATTTTTTTGTCTCGCTGTGTTTTTTAGTGTAAATTTTTTATGTGAAACATGTTTGGTTATTTATTATATTGTGTATATATTTACTAGGTTTTATGAATTTTCATATATTTGGATTTTTTTATAGCTTTACGCTTTATCCCGCATAGGCAGGGTAGGCAGAGGGAACTGCAGGGACCGTGGGAACCTAGTGTTAAGACACTCCGTTGCCTAGTCCCTGCTTACTCCATCCCCGCTTTCCGCCGTTTTCGAGGCATTGCGTGTTGAGTGGCGGAACTCAACGCCGCGCTTTGCCTAGTTTACCAGAGCGAAGAAAATGGAAATAGAAAAATCCATCTTCTCCGACTGGGGATCGAACCCAGAAACCGTCGCGTTACAGGCACACGTTGCGCCTCTGCGCCACGACGTGGACTTTATTAGATGATAAAAAAAACTTTAAAACTTTTTGACTTTTTTATAATGTTTATGTACAGTCTAGTGTTCAAACACAGACATTTTAAATAGAGTTACAACCACTTTTGACCCGTCGAATGAACCTGTTACTACCATCGGCTCAGATTACGTTTCTACTGAGAATAGTTGGCGAGAAACTTAGCGGCTGCTGTTTTAAATATCTATATTACAATCTTTATTAA
Source organism: Dione vanillae (assembly GCA_037178615.1). Taxonomy (NCBI): domain Eukaryota; kingdom Metazoa; phylum Arthropoda; class Insecta; order Lepidoptera; family Nymphalidae; genus Dione; species Dione vanillae. The sequence goes on along the minus strand of JAZFAU010000318.1, from coordinate 1,293,987 downwards.
ACACAATGGCCTATTTTCCTATATGAAATCCAATTGACATTAATTCCACACATTTTTGACATTTAAATATCTTTGAACAGTGTAATAGGCTTTACTCAAGAGCACTGTTTTTATATTTTTTTTGATATAGGCTATAGCTCCTTCAGTATAGGCTATAGATCCTTCAATATAGGCTATAGCCCATTTAGTACAGTCTACAGCTTCTTTATTATAATTAATAATTCCCTTAGTATAGGCTTAAAATTCTTCAGTGTAGGGTATAGCTCTTTATTATAGACTAAAACTTGTTGGTATAGACTATAACGTCTACAATATATGCCATAGCTTCTTTAAAATAGGCTATAACCCCTTTAGTATAGGCTATAGCCCATTCAGTATAGTCTATAGCTCATTTAATATAGGCTGTAGCTCCTTCATTTTTCCAGATAACAGTAGACGGTTACGATGACAAGCAACACGTTCTACTCGAGAAGATAATAGACCACGTTGTCAACTTCAAAGTGGATCCGAAACGCTTCGAAATTATGAAGGAAAGCCATATAAGGGGTATTAAGAACTTTGAAGCTGAGCCGCCTTATCAGGTCAGTGGTCATTTTTTTATGTCTTCACGCTTTGTCCCACACATGGCGGGGTAGGCAGAGGGAACTGCGGGAACCGTGGGAACCTAGTGTTAAGATACTCTTTCTCTGTTCTCTGTTTTTCACTCAACAACAGAGAAAACAGAGCCTAGTGTTAAGACACTCCGTTGCTCGGTCCCTGCTTTCTCCGTCCCCGCTTTCCGCCTTTTTCGAAGCATGGCATGTTGAGTGGTGGAACGAAGAAAATGGAAATAGAAAAATCCATCATCCCCGACTGGGGATCGAACTCACAAACCATCACGTTACAGGCAGACGTTGCGCCATTGCGCCACGACGCTCCTCGAAAATTTCTTTTTTAAATTAATTTAAAGGGTGTATTTTTTTTATTTTTCTTATTTTTGATATTACAATTGTTTAATTATTAATTTTAATTTATTTTATTTTTGTAGCACGCTGTATATCAACAAGCTTTGTGCCTGTCAGATCTCGTATGGACAAGGTGTCAACTATTGAATGCTGCGGAGAGTAAGTTTTTTTTATGTTTACTAAATAGGCTATCGGTTGTGGGTTCGATTCTCGGTTATTTACTTACGTTTAGTTAGGTAGTGTAGCCTGTATATATATATTTTTTAAATTCAAAATTCTTTAGACTTTCCCAATCATCGTCGCTATAATTTTTTTAAATAACAGTTTTCAAAACAAGCCAAGATTTATATATAATATTAATAAAAAAATAAAATTAAAAAGTTTTTTAGAAGTGCTTTTTCTTATACTAATGGAGACTATTTGTTTATAAATCCTCCCCCCTCCCTCTCTTTCTTCTTCATACTAACTTCCCCTTCCGCCCCTCTCTTCTTTCTCTCTTACCTCACTTCCCACTCTCTCCCATTCCTCTACACTCCTGCTTTCATACTCCTACCTCCCCATTCCTCCACCCTTTTTGAAACTCTAGTGATTAATGTATTTAATAATATAGACTAAGTTAGGTTTAAACAAAATTGTTTAGGTCTTAGTTCTCATCACTTCAAAACGAATCCTTATTACTTAATAATAAGGATTTGTTTTAGATACCGTCGTGGCGCAAGAGAGTCTACCTGTAAACGCGACGGTTTATGGGTTCGATTCCCACTCGAGGAAGATGAATTTTTCTATTTCCATCGAAATAAAGAATTCCATCTTTCTCTATTCCATCTCACTCAACTGGCGTTGAGTTCTACCACTCAACACGCAATGCCTCGAAATGCGGGAAACGGGAGTGTCTTAACACTAGTATCCTACGGTTCCTTCGGTTCTCTCGGGAAGCTAATAAAAAAAATGATTACAGATATAACACCAGAACAATTAAACGATTTCGCATCGCATTTTGTTCGTAAAGTGCACGTGGAGGGACTTATGTATGGAAACTTGACGCGGGAGAGGGCGCTGGCGGTCGCCGACAGTATTGAGGGCAAGTGAGTTCGCGAATATTCGCACTTTTTTAAATATTCGCATTCGTAAAAATTCTGCGAATGTTTTGCGAATGTCAGAAAAGAAAATTTGACGACGATAGTACGTTATAAAAATTTAAATCAGTTTACTTTTTGTTATTTAGTTCAAAAAACAGTTACTTAACTTCGTAAACACATTATTATCAGTCTTCATCATATCTCATAAATTTTTTTTAATGCAATCTAAACAAACAGAAATCAATTCTCTCTCATTTCTAAAAAAGTTTTATCACCTAATACTCAGGTTTTTAATGTTATAATTTAAAGAGCTATCTCGCTTGCTGTAGACAATTGGCGACAAATTTACAAGAATTACTGAATATTCGCCTTCGCATTCGCGAATGTCGGTAGCAAATATTCGCATTCGCGAATGTTAAGAAAATGACAATCGTTACATCACTAGTACAGACAAGGGGTTTAATAATGGCAGTTTTAGAATAAGCCAGTGCCGAAACAGAATATAAAAAAATGTTTAGTTATAAAAAAAATATAATATATATATATATATATATATATATATATATATATATATATATATATATATATATATATATATATATATATATATATATATATATATATATATATATATATATATATATATATATATATATATATATATATATATATATATATATATATATATATATATATATAAGATTAAAAATTTAAAATAGTAAAATATCCGTAATCAATCATGATTATGATATGATTATATTTAAGATGTTTCCTACTTATTTCTTGACTATTTTGCTTTTTCTTTATTCATTCATTCGTATTAACACACAACACACACACACGCACAAGTACACGCACACACACGCACACGTGCACGCACACGTATACGTCCATGAAACAATTACCACTAGAAATATGGTGAAACAAGTAGAAATACTTTAGAAACAAAACAGAATAGTTTTGCTTATAATTTATATTAATGTTTTATTTGGTTCTTAGATTACCAAAAAACGCGACCCCATTGCTGGCACAGCAGCTAATGTTGTACCGGGAGGTGGAGTTAGAAAAAGGTAAATTATTTTTTTTAAAACAATATGTTTCATAACTTTTCATAGTCAAATCTGTAAAAAAGGTTTCGTATGTATTAAAATAAATAGGGATATTTAGAGATGTTTTAGTTCTTTCTACCTCGTGCACTGTTTTTAACCTCCTCGTGCAAGGTGACCTTCCTCCAGTGTATCTCTATATATATATATACATATATATACAGGGTGTGGATGTAATGACAACCTTAATTTCAAGCATAGTATTAACTAGCCTTTATAAACTTGGTAAAATTATAAAACAAGTAAAATTTTCAGAAATAAAAAAATATTTTTTCAAATAAAATAAATAATTAAATTATTGTTCCAAAATAAAACGCCATTTGTCAAGTGTGACGCGAGCGTACACTGTACTGTCAGAGCGGGACGGAGATATATCTCTTTTTACAACGTTTAATAGTATTTTTGTAGTACGTCATTCGTGTTTAATGATGTCTACATCACGCGTTACACATGCTGTGCATGTATAAATATCGTGAAATGGAAAAAATAATGCTGTACCTAAGCTATTAATAATTATTAAATAGTTTTTTGTATATGACCTCGAAATATTTTCCTCTATAAGTAGTTTTGATAATGGCCGTGGTGTCAGATACACTCTGTATATGTATATATTCCAACGCCAGGGTCGTGGTACCTCCGCGAGGTGTCGAACGCGGTGCACAAGTCGTCGTGCACGTCGCTGTACTACGCGTGCGGGGTGCGCGACGCGCGCCGCAACGTCACGCTGGAGCTGCTCGCGCACGCGCTCAGCGAGCCCTGCTTCCACATGCTGAGGACGCAGGTGACACACACACACACACATACATACAGACATACAGACATAGATACACACACACAGACAAATTGTTATTATTTTTTTTAAAAGTAGTGCTGTGGTGTTTCTTTCGCCATTGCTTTTCGAAATGGTAGTAAATAGAAATTTGACGTGCATAAATATATGATACCTACATGAATAAATAATTTTTTATTTGACTAAACACACACACACACATATACACACACAGAGACAAGCACACACACATATATATATATTTTGTCAGTAAATTATCAATACTCTATAGATGACATAATCAGCGAGTCCCTGCAAGCTATTTTGGTACAATCTTACTATAACTTGAAATTTGGACGTAATATAGTATATATTACTATTAAATAGAGCATTTTATTAAATTACTTTTACACCTGGAATATTAGAAACTAATTATTTCTATACTTTCAAGACAAATTATTATTTATTTTACCTCAAAAATTACCACATATATATATATATATATATATATATATATATATATATATATATATATATATATATATATATATATATATATATATATATATATATATATATATATATATATATATATATATATATATATATATATATATATATATATATATATATATATATATATATATATATATATATATATATATATATATATATATATATATATATATATATATATATATATATATATATATATATATATATATATATATATATACATATATATATATATATATATATATATATATATATATATATATATATATATATATATATATATATATACATATATATATATATATATATATATATATATATATATATATATATATATATATATATATATATATATATATATATATATATATATATATATACATATATATATATATATATATACATATATATATATATATATATATATATATATATATATATATATATATATATATATATATATATATATATATACATATATATATATATATATATATATATATATATATATATATATATATAATATATATATATATATATATATATATATATATATATATATATATATATATATATATATATATATATATATATACATATATGTTTGTATATAGATACATATATATATATATATATATATATATATATATATATATATATATATATATATATATATATATATATATATATATATATATATATATATATATATATATATATATATATATATATATATATATATATATATATATATATATATATATATATATATATAATATATATATATATATATATATATATATATATATATATATATATATATATACATATATATTTGTATATAGATACATTAATATTAACATTTTAATTACTATTATTTTTTAGCTTCACGCTTTATCCCGCACATAGCAGGGTAGGCAGAGGGAACTGTAGGAACCATAGGAACCTAGTGTTAAGACACTGCGTTGCTTGGTCCCTGCTATTTTCCGTCCCCGCTTTCCGCCTTTTTTGAGGCATTGCGTGTTGAATGGCGAAACTCAACGCCGCGCTTTGCCTAGTTGCCAGAGCGAAGAAAATGGAAATAGAAAAATCCATCTTCCTCGAGTGGGAATCGAACCCAGAAACTGTCACGTTATAGGCAGACGTTGCGCTTGGCTTAATTACTCTCAATGGGCTTTTTTAATTCCTTACCAGAAAGAGTCAGATCACTCTAAATAACACCGATAGTAAAAAATGCGGGATTATGTGCGAGATAGAGCGTGAAAGAACTATTTAAATTTTGATTTTCCTTTGTTTTCCAGGAACAATTAGGTTATATAGTATTTAGTGGTGTAAGAAGATCTAACGGAGTTCAGGGGTTACGGTTTATAGTACAAAGTGACAGACATCCAGCTTATTTGGAAGAAAGGATTGAGAGCTTCATCGAAGGATCGCAGGTTCGAATTTAATATACAGGGTGTGGATGTAATGACGACCTTAATTTCAAACATAGTATTAACTAGCTTTTATAAAGTTGGTAAAATTATGAAAGAAGTAAAATTTTCAAAAATAAAAAAAAAATTCCAAGGAAATAAATAATTAAATTATTGTTTCAAAATAAAACGCCATTTGTCAAGCGTGACGCGAGCGTACACTGTACTGTCAGAGCGGGACAGAGATATAGCTCTTTCTCATTTGGTTATTTTTTTGAATGAAAGGTGACAGAATGACAACGTTTAATAGTATTCTTGTACACAGCTTGTATAAATATCGTGAAATGGAAAAAACGAAGCTGTACCTAAACTATTAATAATTATTACATAGTTTTTTGTTTATGGCCTCCAAATATTTTTCTCTATAAGTAGTTTTGATAATGGCCGTGGTGTCAGATACACTCTGAATATACTTATATATACTTCTATACTCATATTGTGAAAAGCTAAATATTATTTTTGTCTCGTATAGCCTATTTATTGATGAGGGCTATGGACTATAGCCTATATTAAGTGACGTTAATCATTTCAATGTACCTGTTATAAAATATTTTAGTAATAAAATCTTAGGTAGTAAGCTGGTAGTTAATGCTATCTACCAGTTAAAAATGGATAGCTTAAACAGTTATCTGCTAGATATTTCTATCTGAGACCTGTAAAACTTAAATTTGTCGCTTATTTACCAGATGAAGGGCATATCTTATTTAAATTACATTATAAAATATAAATAAAAAAAAATAGAAATAATAACTGTTAATTATTACATATTTCCAAAATATTTTATGGTTTTTTTTTTAATTTTTATTTATTAAATCATAATAATATATATTTTTTTTCTATTTTTTTTATTTTATTTAATAATTTACTCCATTAATTATATTTTCTTTATCAACAGGAATATCTGGAGAATATGTCGGAGGAAGAGTTCATAAAGCACAGGTCTGCTGTAGCCGCTCAGAAGCTGGAGAGGCCCAAGAGGCTGGCGGTCCGGGCCTCTCAGATATGGGGCGAGATCACGGCTCAGGTAATGCGTAACTTAACGCTGCATTTGTTATATTTCAAAAATTCATATTGGATTGGATTGACATTTTGGATGTAAAAAAGTGAGATTGTGGTTCAGATTATGCTGTATTCGGTAACTTGCGTATCTTAACGCCGCGTTTTTCTGAAAATTGATATGTTTAATCTTTTTGGAAATTTATTTTTTTTTCTGTCTATAAACGCGATGACTTGTGGATTTTGATGATTTTATTTGTATTTACTTCCATATTATAACTAGGTGAGCGCGACGTTGAGTTACGTCACTCAACAAGCGATGCCTCAAAAGGCGGAAAGCGGGAAACGGAGTGACTTAGCACTAAATTTCTATGGTTCTCTTTGCTATGTTAAAATAAATTAAATAAATGAATGTCATTTATTATATTTTTGACGTGACAACGTCTTAAATTAGGTTGCGGCTCGGAGTCACTCATGAAAAAGTGTAACGCCCGGTAACGTAACAATGTGTCAACTGTCACCGAACTATGATCGGTCCGCCGCGCGTATCACTTGACACATGTACAATGTTTTAGTAAACAAAATATATTTTCTATAGTTAAAATTTGTGCAATTTATATTATAATTATTATTCATATCAATAAATATTCTACCGAGAAAAAGACGTTGTCACGTAAAATTTTCGCCCGTAAAACCCACATTACAGGCAACCATTTTTTTTATATATTATATATATAAATAAATAGTATGTTTGTTGAAAAATATATATCTCGTTAACATCTGGTTCAAATAGATTTTAGTTGAAATTTTTTTTTTGTGAACGCTTATTGGCTGTATATAGCCGGCTCTACATGCTCTATGTATCATATGTAATTATACAGGGTGTGCCTGTATATACAAGCTTAATTTAAAGCATAGCATTAAGTAGCTTTTATAAAGTATGTAAAATTATAAAAGAAGTAATATTTTCAAAAATAATAATAAAGTAAATTTTAAATAAAGTAAATAATTAAATTATTGTTCCAAAATAAAACGCCATTTGTCAAGTATGACGCGAGCGTACACTGTACTGTCAGAGCGGGACGGAGATATAGCTCTTTTTCTTTTAATGAAAGGTAACAGAATGACAACGTTTAATAGTATTTTTGTAGTGCGAGATCTTTACGTCATTCGTATTTAATGATGACTACCTCACGCATTACACAGCACGTATAAATATCGTGAAATGGGAAAAATGATCCTGTCCCTAAACTATTGATAATTGAGAATTAGTTTTTTTGTATATAGCCTTGAAATATTTTCCCCTATAAGTAGTTTTGATAACGGCCGCCGTGTCAGATACACCCTGTATATGTATGTTTTTATTATATATGTTTTGTTCCAGGTTTACAACTTTGACAGACCTAGAGTGGAAGTAGAGGAGTTGAATACTGTTACTAAGGAGGAGTTAATAGAGTTCTTTAAGGTCTATATATTTCTTGTATATATATAATAATTTTATTTGTAGTACCTACAAACTTTTTTAAACTTTTTTTTTTGTAAATAATATTTAAGTTATTCTGATTGTATATATGTATAATAAAAATACAGTTTCCCGCTATATCCCGCACAAAGCGTGTTAAACAGAGGGAACGTAGTGTTAAGACACTATGATATTCAATATCCATTCAAAAATTCTAGACATTGTGTTCATATTGGCGGAACCAAACGCCACACTCTATCTCCTTGTCAAAACAAAATATAATAATTCACTATCTTGACATAGAAATCGAACCCACGACCATTCGTTTAGCTAATAATTTTAATTATTTATATATACATATATACAGAAACACATAAGTGCAAATTCAACGAGCAGACAGAAGCTTTCAATACATGTAGTGTCAGTGGCTGAGGGCGGCGCCGGGAAGCAGGCGGAGGGAGGGGGCAAGGAAAAGGAGAGGGAGGTACGTATGGGGTTTATATATATATATATATATATATATATATATATATATATATATATATATATATATATATATATATATATATATATATATATATATATATATATATATATATATATATATATATATATATATATATATATATATATATATATTACAATTCTATGTGCAATAAATTGTACAACATTATGAGTAGCGTAAGCGTCTGCCTGTAAACGCGACGGTTTAAGGGTTCGATTTCCATGAGGGAAAGATGGATTTTTCTATTTCCATTTTCTTCGCTCTGGCAAACTAGGTAAAGCGCGGCGCTGAGTTCCGCCACTCAACACGCAATGCCTCGGAAAAAGGCGGAAAGCGGGGACGGAGAAAGCAGGGACTAAGCAACGGAGTGTCTTAACACTAGGTTCATATGGTTCCTGCAGTTCCCTCTGCCCACCCTGCCATGTGCGGGATAAAGCGTGAAGCTAAAAAAAAATTATTATTATTATAAATTACTATCTGTATCAGCATTTGTTGACATATCCGAATGACGTCACAAAAAACCAACATGGCGTCTTGCATTTAAATTATAATTTAAACACATTTTAGCTTATTTTAAATGTAAATTATTTAAAAAAATAATATATTTACATGTCTTTATGTTTACAGCCTGTCGTCATAACGGACTTAGTGGAGTTCAAATCCCGGCGACGCCTTTACCCACATCCGACGCCATTCAATAATATACCGAAGAAAGGAGCACATTGTAAATTGTAAATATTTTAGTGAAACGCGATAGTAATTCAATGGGATAGTGTCTCATTGTAAATGCAACGGTTGTCGGTTCGATTCCCATTCGGGGGGATGGCTCCCCAATTTGGGAATGGAACCCGCAACAGTCAGATTGCGATTAGTTACAAGTTCTTGTGGCCGTTCTTATACTTATTTTTTTAAACACCCCCCCCCCCCCCCTACTCCTCCCCCCTTTTTAGGTGGGTAGTTTTTTTTTTTGTAAATCTATGTTTTTTTGGTATATATAATAGAAAGTTCCCTTTGAAAAAGTAAAAAATGTATATATCATTTTTTTATTGTGTTATTTTGAACGCCCTTTTACGTTATAAGTGTTCGCCGCCATGTTTGTTTTGTACAATCAAATGTGAGAAAGAGATAGCAATATAATTTAATTATTATTATTAAATGATTTTAATAATTATTGTTTATTTTATTTGTATACAGAGTGTATCTGACAGTGTGGCTTTTTTCAAAATTACCTATAGGGTAAAATATGTCAAGGCTATATACAAAAACCTAATTCACAATTATCAATAGTTTAGGCACAGGATCATTTTTTCCATTTCACGATATTTATACGTGCTGTGTAACGCGTGAGGTAGACATCATTAAATACGAATGAGGTATAGACCTCGTACTATAAGAATACTATTAAACGTTGTCAATCTGTCACATTTAATTAAAAAAAATAACCGAAAGAGAAAGATATATATCTCCGTCCCGCTCTGACAGTACAGTGTACGCTCGCGTCACACTTGACTAATGGCTTTTTATTTTGGAACAATAATTTAATTATTTATTTTGTTTGAAATAAAAAAGACATTTTTTTATTTTTGAAAATATTATTTCTTTTATAATTTTACCAACTTTATAAAGGCTAGTTAATACTATGCTTGAAATTAAGGTCGAGAGTACATCCACACCCTGTATATATATATATATAGACCCATTATTGCCAACGAAGTTGGTTAGAAATTCATCACACAAACTTTGTATGGTAATGGAAAGCAGAAAGACAATATATCTGTATATAACGCATTAGAAATATTTAAGGCAAAACGCGGCGTTGAATTCCTTCACTCAACACGCAATGCCTCGAAAAAGGAAGAAAACGGGGACGGAGAAACCAGGGTGTAAACAATGGAGTGTCTTAAACTAGGTTCGTATGGTTCATGCAGTTCCCTCTGGCTACCCTGCCATGTGCGGGATTAAGCGTGAAGCTAAAGAAAAATATTTTAGATACTATATGTATGACAACATATTATATTTCTGTTTGACGTGACGTACACGTTGCCATGGCAACGAAGGCTATGGCGATTACTAGTGGCACAATATTTAAACACTAATATTTGATGCCTTTCTTAAGCTGTTATTAATAAACAAGTTGAGTGGCGAAAACTTCAACGCCGCGCTTTGCCTAAATAAAGTTAATACTTAAATTTTCATTTATGGTAGTTAGTAGTAGGTTATTTAACATTCCATAAATATAATTTTAATGGTCAACCTTATCTTTACTTCATTTTAAAAAACATAAAATATAAAACCCCATTAGAATTACTGGTTCTTCTTTTATTTAAAAAGACAGGAAGCCTTTGTAATAGGCGTAACATAACACCGCACTTGGTCTTAGCAGGCCTACGATATTTCGATTCCACTAAAGACTTTTTGCAAAGTGAACAACGTAGTGTTTATACACTATTTTTCTTCTTGATATATGCGTGACGCTAAATAAAACAATCTTGTTGTACTTACGTATGTTTGTATTGTAATGGTTATTTTTAGACATAAGTTTTTAATTTTTGTAGTAAATAAGTTATTAATATTTACTTAAAGAAAACATATAAAAATTTGAACGCAGCGGGACTCGAACCCGCGCCCTCCTGCGAACCGTGCAGGCGCTCTCACCACTGAGCCATGCGTTCTACATCACGTGGTGAGAGCGCCTGCACGGTTCGCAAGGAGGGCGCGGGTTCGAGTCCCGCTGCGTTCAAATTTTTATATGTTTTCTTTAAGTATTTTTTCTATCCTCAGTGTGGATTAACTAACACTTTAAAAATCATAAAAATATTATTAATATTTTTTTTTAATTTTTTCTTGTGGTTTCATTTTCGTCCTTATATTTCTTTTAGCGAACGTTATTAAAAAAAATGAATTAAGTATGAAGGACCGTCGTAGCGCAGAGACGCTGCGTCTGCCTGTAAACAAGACTATGACTAGGTATATGGGTTCGAGTCCCACTCGGCCAGGATAAGTTGAGATTTTCACTGAGAGTAAAAGTGAGAATTTCATTACCATTGTCTCCATCCTAGCTACTAGGCAAGGGTAGCGTTGAGTTCCACCACTACAGTGGAAACCGGAGAACGGAGAATCCTAACACTTAGTTCCCAAATTGCTTGTGCTAAAAATCTAAAATAATAATCTTAGTTTACTATGAAATTATAATAAAATAACTAAATGGAGAGATGACTTAACATAAGAGCAGAGAAATGTCACAGCGTTGGGTTTCGTTCTATTTGATAATTCAAATTCATTTTTCTAACTTCACGCTTTATCCCGCACATGGCAGGGTAGGCAGAGGAAACTGCAGGAACTATAGGAACCTAGTGTTAAGACACTCCATTGAATTCATCAAACAAATTCATCTTACCCAAGTGGGAATCGAACCCAGAAACAGCCGCGTTACATTTAGACAATGCGCCTCTGCGCCTCGACGGTTCTCAAATTCAAATTTTTATTATTAAATACATATTAAAGTGGGGAACAGAGTGTCTTAACACTTGGTTCCTACAGTTCCCTCCCATGTCCAGAATAGAGCGTGAAGCCACAAGAAACAAAATTACTAGCACTTTCGTATTCTCGTGTAAATATGTTGCTACTACGGCATTAGCACGGAAGACAGTTTTACTTTTACGTTGCTTCTTTTTTTCGCTTCACGCTTTATCCCGCACATGACAGGGTAGACAGAGGAAACTACATGGACCGTGGAACCTAGTGTTAAGACACTCCGTTGCTTAGTCCCTGCTTTTCTCCTTCTCCGCTTTCCGCCTTTTTCGAGGCATTGCGTGTTGAGTGGCGAAACTCAACGCCGCGCTTTGCCTAGTTTCCAGAGCGAAGAAAATGGAAATAGAAAAATCCATCTAGGAGGATTTTGAGTCGAGTATGGTAAATCACGGTGCTAAGGTCTGCCAAGAGTTACGCAATGTCTCGAAAGTTAGCCGGAAAGTGGAAAATGTAGTGTCTTATCACTTAGTTCGTTTTGTAAGGTAAGGTAAGTCGGAGTCAACAAAATAATGATAAAGTCAACGCCGCGCTTGCTTTATTAAACATCAATTTCAAACGTTATTATATAAAAATAATATATTTTTTTTAAATATTCTAACAAATACCTGTATAGTGTATATTTAAGAAAATTTCTTTGAAATTTCTTAAATATACACCATACAGGTGTTTGTTACAATATTTAAAAAAAATATATTACTTTTAACATAACCATATATTGATATAAAAATATCACTTAATGCTAATTCCTTAAGTATAATTTTAATTTTTCAACATATACTTACAATAGTAAGATATAGGAACGTCATTTAAATATAGACACAAAGGTTGTGGGTTCGGTTCCTATTTTGACCGAGAAGTAAATTATCTCATTTCCAGTAAATGAAAGCGCAGCGTTGAGTTCCGCCATCCGAATCTCTATACCTCGAAAATCGTACTGGAAGTAAAAAGATAGTATTTTAACATAATATATAATATTAAACTATTATTTTTTAATTTAAAATTTGCCACACACAAACAAAAGAATAGCGCACATTCGCACAAGATGTGGGTATTTGACTTGGCTTTCTATAGAATCACCATAGACACCTCATCCCCATAGAGAAAGATGCTGTAAGCTGTACCTGGTAACTGTGACTAAAGTTGGTTGGCTTGAAGAGACCCATTGTTATATAAGACACATATTAATAGTTTCTATAATGTAATAAAAAATGGATGACGGAGAAAGGAGGGACCGTTGCTTAGTCCCTGACACCGGGAAATTATCTCGCTCTCGGCCCCCAAGGGGGGAGAGGAAAACGGCTTCAGGGCATCGCCCTCTTGCCGTGAGGTTCTTCCTCCGCCCATTAATATGGGCGTGACGTTGGGATGGGCATATAGCCCTAGAAAACTTGTCCACAGATGGGACAGGATAATTGGGGATTCGAGGATTGGGGATGAGCTATGCGCTACCCGGGCGGTCAGCCCAGCCGAGTGAGACCCTCGGTAAACCGGGGGAGGCTCAGCTTAAGCGACCAGCGACCGTGGTAGCAGCTCAGGAGTCAGTAGGAGGGGGGAGGATGTCTCGAGCTTAGTCCCTGAGTGTCTTAACAACAGGTTCATATGGTCCC
>JAZFAU010000318.1:1130000-1275000 GCA_037178615.1 Dione vanillae | reverse complement strand
ATGCATACTAATAAAATATATACATAAACATGTACATAACAATACATATATATATACATATACACACACATATATATATATTATATATTATATATATATATATATATATATATATATATATATATATATATATATATATATATATATTATATATATATATATATATATATATATATATATATATATATATATATATATATATATATATATAGAATATATAATATATATATATATATATATAGATATATATATATATATATATATATATATATATATATATATATATATAATATATATATATATATATATATATATATATATATATATATATATATATATATATATATATATATATATATTATATATATATATATATATATATATATATATATATATATATATATATATATATATATATATACATATATATATATATATATATATATATATATATATATAAATAAATAAATAAACAAAATAGCCTTTATTGACCAAATAACATTCACAATATATCACATTACATATATGTTTTTTTTTTTTTTTTTTTTTTTTTCTTATTTAGTCTGCTTTTCAGCATAGGCCTCCTCCATCCCTTTCCATTCTCTCCTATTCCTTGCCTTCCGCAGCCAGTGGGGACCGGCTGTTTCCTGATGTCATCTTCCCATCGTCTGTAAGGTCTTCCTCTTTTTCTTTGAGCATTTCTTGGGTACCACTCAAAAATATCTTTTGGCCATTTTCCTGAAGTATCTCTTGCCATATGTCCTAACCATCTCCATTTTAACTTTTTTATGGTTATTGCAATATCTCTTACTTTTGTTTTCTTTCTGATCAAATCAAGTCTCTTTTTATCTTTCTTTTTTATACCAAGTAGGTTCCTTTCCATGTTGTGCTGACATACTTTAAGTATGTGGACCGCCTTCTTTGTGAGACTCCAGGATTGACAGCCATATGTGATGCATGGTAGAATACACATATTAAAGATTTTTGTCTTGCATTCCATAGGGATATCTCTATTTTTTAAAACATCTTTTAGTGCCCAGAAACATCTCCATCCTTTTGCTACTCTTATATTTATTTCTTTTAATGTCATATTAACAGGCGAGACTGTCTGTCCCAGGTAAGTATATTCTTCCACATATTCTATTGGGCAATTGCTAATTTGGATAAGCGTTTTTAGACCATTTGTCATTACTTTTATCTTTTCCGTGTTCATTGTCAATCCAACAAGAACACTTTGGTCTGCGAGTTGTTATAACATTTTCTCGAGTGACTTATGATAATCTGTCTTTAGCACGATGTCATCCGCAGATCATAATTGTGTCAAACATTTACCATCTATGTTGATGCCCTTACCCTTCCAGTTCATGTTTCGAAATATACTCTCGAGAACAGCAGAAAATAACTTTGGGGATAATGGATCACCCTGACGTACTCCTTTTCTTTTTTCGAATTCTTGTCCTGCGTTCTCTAGTTTGATCTTGGATGTACTTATATTGTATATTTGTCTAATGATTCGAATATACTTCTTAGGAATTCATTGCTGTAATAGAGATCTCCAGATTTCGATATGTTTAATTGAGTCGAATGCTTTATTATAGTCCACGAAGGCTATGTAGTACTGTTTGCCGTATTCATTGAACTTCTCAATAACTTGTTTCACTACAAATATGTGATCAATAGTACAATAGTTCTTTCTGAAGCCACCTTGTTCTCTTGGCTGGTTTTCGTCTAGAATAGTCGTCAGACGATTTAGTAAGACTTTAGAAAATATTTTATAGAGGTTAGATAACAGGC
Organism: Dione vanillae; assembly: GCA_037178615.1. Taxonomy (NCBI): domain Eukaryota; kingdom Metazoa; phylum Arthropoda; class Insecta; order Lepidoptera; family Nymphalidae; genus Dione; species Dione vanillae. The sequence goes on along the minus strand of JAZFAU010000318.1, from coordinate 1,273,206 downwards.
TTATTGGTCTATAGTTATTGATTTGATTTTTATCTCCTTTCTTGTGTAAGAGTACGATGCTAGATTTCTTCCATTGCTGTGGGATGATTTCTTCTAATATAATTTGATTAAAAATCTGTGTAACAGGCTTGGATACATTTTCTAAAATTGTCTTTAATAATTCATTTGTAATTCCATCCTCCCCTGGTGCCCTGTTGTTCTTTTGGGATACTATAGCATATTTAACTTCTGATTCCATGACGCAGGGTATTCGTTCTTCATCCTCTTCCTTTCTACCCAAGTCTATGTCTTCACCATAATCTTTATCATTGTATAAGTCCTTGTAGAACTTTGTAGCTATGTCTTTTATTGATTTTCTATTGGATTCCAATTTCCCAGTTTTGTTTTTTAAGTTTGGTATCCAAGTTGTGTTTTGTCTAAGTTCTTTAATTGCTTTCTTTATTGCACCTGCTTTCTCAATATGACGCTTAAATGTTTCTGTTCTGGTTCTTTTTCTGTGTTTTCTAATGCTTTTGTTGATGTCCTTACTAATTTGGGCAATCTCTTTCCTCTTTTCCTTCCTTTCTTGTAACATGCTCTTTCTTTTTTCAATTAGACGTTTTGCTTCTTCTCCAAGTAGGTCTTTAGATTTTCGATTCAGTGATAAATTTGCGCTAAAATTTTGTATGATGGTTTCGAAATAATTGTACTTATTTTGTATTGATTCTTTATTTGATATTTCCTTTAGATCATTATCTAAGTTTAGCAGTTCCTTTTCATTTAATAAGATTGTGCCCTGGACTTTTTGATTCTTTATATAGCTACGCCTTGAATGTTTAACTGGTATCAGGTTTAGTTTTGCTCTAACCATCCTGTGATTAGAGTTAAAGTTAAACTGCGCTATAACTTCAACATCTTTAAATATTTTGGCCGACTGGATAGAAAGAAATCAATTTCATTTTTGACAGTATATCCTGGTGACACCCAGGTCCATTTTCTACTCTTCCTCTTTTTGTAAAAAGTGTTCATTATATAAAAGTTGTTCTGGATTGCATTTAGATTTATTATACGCTGCCCATTGTCATTAAGTTTTCCAGTTGCATGTTTTCCTATTATGTGAATATTTGTTTCTTTGTTATCTGTCCCAATTTGACCATTGAAGTCTCCCATTACAATAACGTGCTTATGTACCTTTTCCATAGTATTATTTAATTCCTCGTAGAACTTATTTTTGATTTCTTTTGTTGCAACTTCTGTGGGTGCGTATATCTGAATGATTGACATGGGTTCCTTCTGCTCTGGAAATTGTATATGTAGCATTGCAATTCTTTCTGACACCCCATTGAATTCTAATATTGCATTTTTATGTTGCTTTTTTACAATGAAACCAACACCATATTGCCCAGGCGTTTCTCCAATATAGTAAAATATATAATTGTTATGTTCTTCTATTGCTTCTCCATTTCTTCTAATCTCGCTAAGCCCCACTATATCCCAATTAATTGATTTCAGAGCTTCTTCAAGCTCCATGAGTTTTTCTGGAGTTCGGAGAGTTGTAGCGTTGAAGGTTGCTATATATAGATTTTTATTGTCTTTTTGTACTTGACTTGAGAGTACATTTCTTAGTATCGGAGAAGATGCGTTACTATCTTCATAATTGCGTGATGGAGGGTTACGGTCGTAATTCCCCACGGTGACCGCATTGACCGGCTTGGGGAATGTCGTTTCTTATGATATATACTTTTTCTGACTTTTATTTGGTTATCTTTGATTTTTGTTTATTAATTATGTATGTGTAATTTTATTCTGCCAAGGAACTTGAGGAATTAGATCTTGGGCGAAACATACTATGTAATTTGTGTAATTTATTATATGGTGCTCTATCCCCATCTTTTATTTTGTCGGCTATGGTAGGTGATTTAGATTCTGATCTCTTTCTTTTTGTTTCCTTGTCTGTTTTACCTTTAACTATGAGTTTATTGTAGCGAATGTAGGCTGTGTTTCCTTTTTGTTGTTCTTGTTTTTGTTTTTCTTTTAACTCTTTTCTTTTAATGATAACTGATTTAGGGTAATCTTGGGTGACATAAATGCCAGTAGGGAAGTTATTATTATTTTTCAAGAGCTCATTTTTTCGCCATGTTAGAGTAACTGTTAGGAGGATAGGCCTTATTTTACTACTGTCCCTTTTCCCTATCCTTCTCACATCACTTATCTCCCATTTGTCCCATTCTTGCATATCTGATCTATCACTTGCATACTTCAAAATTTCTAGCACCTTTTCTCTCAGTTCGAAGCCATGTTTTTCTTCTTCCGTCACTCCATGAATTAGGCAATTGTTTTTTCGTACATCTCGCTCTAAGTTTTGTACCTTTGATTGCAGATTTTCGACCTCTTTCTTTAGCCTTATATTTTCTTCAATAAGTGGTTTTAATTTTTCATCTACTAAATCTGACATGCTTCTTGTAAACCTTTCAGCTAGCTCCTCAGTTTGATTTTTAAAATCGCATTTCATTTCATTCATTTTGTCTAAAATTAGTTTCGTTTGCGGATCCATTTTTATTGCAGGTATCCCTTACGCAATAGCAACACTGTTTTGTCGATGGTAAAGTCAATGTCAAACACCGGAAGTCGTTCACTTTCTCTTACTCTTTATTTTTTTATTTCCGAGGGTATTCGTTTTTTTTTTCTAAAAAATTATGTCTACTTCGGTGATTTTTTTAAATATTTTCCTTTGAATCGCGTTAATTAACACTGATTATTAAACCTTTCAATGCACTGGTGTTTTAGGCACGCTGTTAACAGTTGAGGATCTTGTAATACTTGATATTTTTAATAAATTTTGCGAAAATTTACAGCAACCACTGTTTTATGTGTTCACTTGACAGCTCTCACTTGACATATATATATATATATATATATATATATATATATATATATATATATATATATATATATATATATATATATATATATATATATATATATATATATATATATATATATATATATATATATATATATATATATATATATATATATATATTATATATATATATATATATATATATATATATATATATATATATATATATATATATATATATATACATATATATATATATATATATATATATATATATATTATATATATATATATATATATATATATATATATATATATATATATATATATATATATAATATATATATATATATATATATATATATATATATATATATATACATATATACACACAAATACATACATACACACACATACACACATATACATACATACATATACATATTAACACCTACATATATACATACATAAATACCTACATACATATTATCGTAGAAGTTCAGAGGGCTTGAAAATGTAATTTTAAAAGTTTTTTAAAAGTAATTAATGATTTTGCCCTTTTTACGTTTAGAGGCAAATCATTCCATAGTCTACAGGCTGTTACTGTGAAGGAATTAGTGACGAAGGAAGAAGCGTGTGAAGGTATTTTTAGAATGAGATTTTTATTAGAGCGCAGACTTCGGGTATGAGAATGAGACCTAGTGTTGAAACAATCTATTTTTCCAATTAAAATATTTATTGTTGACATAATAATTTTAAAATCTGGAACATCTGATGAAGTTTCACTTTCTTAATAAATTATTAAAATCACAGAGTGGTTATTTTGATGTAAATAATAGCATCAAAACACACATAGACCAAATGTTTTGAGTGTATATGTACAAAGATTCGGTGTTTTTTCTTTCTTTGAGTGGCGGAACTCAACGCTGCGCTTTGCCTAGTTGCCAGAGCGAAGAAAATGGAAATATAAAAATCCGTCTTCCCCGTATGGAGTCGAAGCTACAAACCATCGCGTTCACAGGTAGACGTTACGCCTCTGCGCCACGACAGTCTTCAAGAATCGGCGTTATTGCATTAAATGACATAAATTACTTAAGAACATTTCAGAATAGTTCCTTTCCAATATGGACCGTTTCCAACAACATCCCCGATTACACTTAATTTTTTTCTGTCAATAGTGAAGAGGGGAGAGGAACGGTATCAGGTATTTGTCGTCTGCCCGTAATATCTAATATAGGCGCATCTTCAGGTTGGGCCTACACCTGTGATCTAGTCCGATTAGACAGGGTTATTGGGAACCAAGTAGGGATGAGCTAGAAGCTGGCAAAGCAGTCAGTCCAGCCGAGCCAAATCTTTGGTTGTCCAGAGCAGGCCCAACTTAGACGACCATCGGGCTTAGCAGCAGCTCAGTAATCGCAGCCTTGGTTGACACAAATTAATCGTTTTAATAGACTTTGTCATCTGAGACTACCCTCTTTTAACTAGAAAGTGCTAAGTTGTGTTTTTTTTTTAACTTTTACCTTTTTTTTTGGAATTTTTATTGAATTTTAGGTTTTTTGAGCACACCACATGATGAACCCTCTGTAATAGTAAAATAGGTACTATTTTTTTATAAATAAGTTTTAATTGTATTTCTTTCTTAAAAATTTTTTTTAAGCTTCACGCTTTATCCCGCACATGGCAGGGTAGGCAGAGGGAACTGCAGGGACCGTGGGAACCTAGTGTTAAGACACTTCATTGCTTAGTCCCTGCTTTCTCCGTCCCCACTTTCCACCTTTTTTCGAGGCATTGTGTGTTGAAGGGCGTAACTCCGTGCCGAACTTTGTATAGTTTCCAGAGCGAAGAAATTGGAAATTGAAAAATCCATCTTCCTCGAGTGGGCATCGAACCCACAAACCGTCGCGTTTACAGGCAGACGCTTACGCCTCTGCGCCACGACGGTCCTCCTTCTTAAAAATAATAATGTATATCTAAAAAGAACCTTGTACTATCGCTAGATCGTTCAAATATTCACTTTATATGAAAATTGGTCTCAGTATAAAATATTCACAAATTTGAATAATGCGTCGTGCTCTCGACGTTGACTGATAGTGAGGTGCCAGTATATATTACTTGTATGTGTGTACATACTTATTGTATATACAGCCTCTGCCTGTAAACGCAACGGTTCGATTCCCAGTTGAGGAAGATGGATTTTTCAATTTCCAATTTCTTCGCTCTGGAAACTAGGTAAAGCTCGGCATGGAGTTACGCCCTTCAACACACAATGCCTTGAAAAAAGGTGGAAAGTGGGGACGGAGAAAGCAGGGACTAAGCAATGAAGTGTCTTAACACTAAGTTACTATACTTTCAATTTAATTTCTTCACTCTGGAAACTAGGCAAGCATTCAACACGCTATGCCCTGAATTGCGGAAAGCGGAGAACGGAGGGACTTAACATTAGGTTCCCGTAGCTCTTGCTCCTGCCCCCTGTGGTGTTCCTTCCTCTCTGCCTAGTTCTCTATTGTGGGCGGAATAATATGTCCTAGCGGTATATCCTACCAATTTTGCACTAGCTATTTTTATTTTAGTTAAACATTTCTATAAATGCTGTAAAACGTTGCGCTTCTGCGCCACGATAATCCTCGTTTCTAACATTTGTAGTTATTATACCATACCATACTAAAACCAGAATAAGGTTACGTTCTATTTTATTGGTCTAACAAAAAAATCAACTCAGTGGAATTTGAACCCGCCCCTCCACAAAATCGTCCAAGCGCTCTGATCACTAAGCCATGTGTTCTTTGTCACGCTGCCTCTACATTCTTATATGCTTTACACAACTTGTTGCGTTGTTAACATCTCTATGGGCAACAGCAGAATATTCAGAGAGAATTTAGTGTTCCTTCTCTCTCTCTGTTTTAACTGATTTAGTGTTCCTTCTCTCTCTCTGTTTAAACGTATTGTTAAATTCTAACAAAAAAACGGATCGAAATTAGATTTAAATCGAATCTACACAATCCGAAATAAATTAAAAATATTGCTTTCGAAATTTTTTGAATACAATTAAATAAAGATAAAAAAAACGGGGCTCTGGTAACTGGCAAAGCCAAGCGCGACGTTGAGTTCTGCCACTCAATACGCAATATCTGAAAACGCAGTACGCGTAGAACGGAGTGCTTTAACACCAGGTTCCTACGGTTCCTGCATTTCCCTCTGTCTACCCTGCCAGGTGCGGGATAAAGCGCGAAGCTAAAACAGAAATTACCCAGAATTATAAAGGCTGTCAAAAATGAAATCTGCGGTGATAAAACAAAAGAGATAAAAGACATCGTTCAAAATAATATTTTTAATTATTCATTAAACTCCAAAATTGATTTCGAGCACTTATCGCCTTTATTAGCAATGCCTATATCGCTACTACCCCGGATACATTTACACTATCCGAATTCAACGTAAAACTGAAAAAAATATATTGCATATACATATATGTTTTTCTTTTTTTTTAGCTTGTATTAAGACACTCCGTTGCTCAGTCCCTGCTTTCTCCGTCCAAGCTTTCCGCCTTTTTCGAGGCATTGCGTGTTGAGTGCCGGAACTCAACGCCGTGCTTTGCCTAGTTTCCAGAGCGAAGAAAATGGAAATAGAAAAATCCATCTTCCCCGACTGGGGATCGAACCCAGAAACCGTCGCGTAACAGGCAGATGTTGCGCCTCTGCGCCACGACGGTCCTTAAATATATATACATATATTAATATTTAATATAATAAAATATTATGAGTACATTGACATACGATTCATTACTTAAACAATTACATCATATAAATCTTAATAATTTTTATTATGACAAGAAAATAGAAATCAAAAGCTTATAATGACCCCCCGGAACCATTTCCCCTGCACGGGAGTCGAATCTCAAACCCGTTTGTGTCAATCAACTGCACCCGTGTGCGTACAGAGAATGAAAGGAATGTCAATGTGTGTGTAATACAGGTATCGGGACTGTGTTAGAGCGGTGGAAATTTACCCTGTTTTTGGGGTAATTTGGAAAGTTTTAGAGCTTTTTTTCTTTTATTAATTTCAACTAACGTCAACAATGAGTCTATATGACGTTACTAATTTAAGAATAGATAATATCTAATAATATAGATAATATTAGTCAATTATTTTTGTTATTCCACACTTTTAGCACAAAATGCCATGTTTAGTTTTTCTATTCAAAATAGAGTGTCGATGATGAAATAATATTTCTGTGTATGTTTAAGTATACATTACAAATTTATGAATTATTTGTTTACTGCATATCAGCATCGTATATAATAATAAAAAATAACGTACTTTTTCCTATCACACCACCATTAATTAAACACTAAGCAGTATATAAAATGTTAATTTTACATATTTTTTGCGTTGTGTTTCGCCACTCAACACGCAATGCCTCAAAAAAGGCGGAAAAGCGGGGACGGAAAAGACGAAAGAAAAGACGAAAAAACAGGGACTAAGCAACGGAGTGTCTTAACACTAGGTTCATATGGTTCCATCTGCCTACCCTGCAATATACAGGATAAAGCGTGAAGCTAAAAAAAAAGAAAAAAAAATGCTTTAAATCAAATTTAATGTTTCATATTTTCACTTTATTTACATACATACAAAACAATCAAATATATATACATACTAATACAATTTAATACATACAACCATTACTCCATTACTAACAGCTATAAATAAAGAATAACATAATAAACCAAAAACATCACATCACAAATCCATTTTGACATAATCACTAAAAAAAAAAAAAAATTACAAAAAAAAATCAAACATTGCAAAAATTCTACCAAGAACTAGCAACACCGAAGCCACGAAAGCTTAAAAACAAAATTCCTTGCCTCAGTCCGCGTTGTACCACCGTGCGTGTCAGTTGTGAGTCGCGTCAGTCGTTCGCATTCGTATACGCAGTGTGTGTCAGTTTGTGAGATTACCATCGAATTTCAGAGATCATATCTATTATATATTGAAAAGGGTAAGCTTATTTTTCATATATATATTGAAAGTTTCATAGAAGCTCCTCAATATCGATCTGTTAGGAGCTTAAAAGCTCTAGTTCTATACGTATTCGAATTATAGTACTTGTAATTGGTTGTTTAATAATAAATTTTCGTTTGATGTGAAATAAATATTGATTTAAGTTAATTTTTTATTAATACAGGCTTTAAAGCTTTAAGCGTTTAAAGCTCTGTGACAACGTATAACTGTATATTGGGTAATGGGTTCGATATCTACTAAGGGAAATGATTTATGTCAATTCTATGCTTAAAAAGAGTAAAAACGGCGTTAAGTTCCGCTATTCAATATACAGTGCCTTTAATATGGTGTACCAGAGGAGTGTCTTAACACCGCCTATTTTGCCATATACAAAATAAAGCTTGGAGCTAACTTAACAGAGAGACGAGTGACAAATCACTATGTTATTTATATAATTATATATAAAGTAACATATATTATATATAATATAACATATACGTATTATACATATATTATATATTGAGACTGGCAAGGTAAATACAAGTCATGGTTATACCCCTAAGTGAATTTGCATCCACATGTACCTTAACATACATTTAAAACGATTATTCTGTGCCACGATGGCTAATAGCAATAAGAAATTAAAAAAGAAGCTGCACTCTATACCCTGCAGAGAGCAGGGTAGACAGAGAAAACCAAGTGTTAAGACACTCCGTTTTTTCCGTCATATGTATATTTAAAATGTTCAATTATCACATATATGATAACTAAGAAAGATATACTAAAAGAAGGTTATTAATTTTTCATTAAATTAAGGTCTTATGCGTTTGACGATTGAGTCTCAACGTAACATGATGAAGAAAAGCTCAATACCTATGAGAGAATATAATTATATGTACATATGTATATATATATATATATATATATATATATATATATATATATATATATATATATATATATATATATATATATATATATATATATATATATATATATATATATATATATATATATATATATATATATATATATATATATATATATATATATATATATATATATATATATATATATATATATATATATATATATATATATATATCCACAAATGAATTTGAACCTATGCCCAATAACAATGTCACTGCTCTGCGCAAATTAATTAAACGTAAACAATCGTTAATATGGTGTCAGCAATTTGTCAAGTCCAAATGAAGGAGTTTTATGTCACTGTCTGTATGTTTATCACATTTTTCTCGTAAATTACAAATTTTTGGCATTACAATTAAGTTTTAATTGCCAAAAATACTTGTGAAGTGTGTTTTTATATATAGATTAGGTCATAGCGACTGTAAATGCGGTGATAATGGGTTCGGTTCTTGCTTTGTGCAATATATTTTTTTATAGCTTCACGCTTTATCCCGCTCATGGCAGAGTAGGAAGAGACGAAGATGGATTTTCTATTCCCATTTTCTTCGATCTGGAGACTAATCAAAGCGAGGACGTTGAGTTCTGCCACTCAACACGCAATGTTTCGAAAAAGGAGGAAAGCGGGGACGGAGAAAGCAGGGACTAAGCAACCGAGGTTCCTACGTTGCCTGCAGTTACCTCTGCCTACCCTGCCATGTGCGGAATAAAACGTGAAGTGATAAAAAACCTCATAATCCACAGTAAAATTTGGCAAAAACTTTAGGAAGTGTATTTAACTTTTAAAAAAAGGGGTTAAACAGTAACCACTCATATCCGCCCGTATACTTGACAGCCTTTGTCATTTTGTACCGTTGACAGCTCGCCCGGGAATACGTGTTGGAGATCACGGGTTCGAATACTTAAGTGTCATTTAAATTTGGGGGTAAAATGTATGACACAATTTTTTCTTAATTACTCTTATAACTGGACTAGTTGAAGCTGGCTGATTCGTTCTTTAATGTAGGTAAAGAAGGGGTTATATAGGGGGGAGGGAGAGGGTGGTACTGAGGCAGTAAGAGAAGAAGAACTTAGTGTTTTAACACTTTAAATTTATAAAAATAGCATTCTCTCTCGCCAAACGATTGTTCTTTGTAATAATCTTTGTGTAGCGGAAATTTGTAAGAATTTAGTAACATGACCGTTGTAGGTTCGATTCCCCCATGAGGGGAGGATAAATATTAACCTCGCTTTAGTTACAAGACAGAAAACGCAAGACGTTGACTTCCAATACTCAATACGAAACATCTCTAAGGCGGAAAGCGGAGTGTCTTTACACAGTGTTTCCTCTGCTCAATCTGGTATTTGCAGAATGTTTTAATTTTTTTTTGCTTCACACTTTATCCCGCTTATAGCAGGATAAGCAGAGGGAACCGCAGACTACTGTGGGAGCTTAGTGTTAAGACATTCCATTCTCCGTTCTCTGCCCATTCGAGGCATTACTTATTGAGTGGCGGAACTCGAACGCCGCGCTTGTCTAGTTACCAGAACGAAAACAATAAAAGCTAAAAAATTTAGATTCCCTGAGCGAGAATCGAACCCAGAATCCATCGTGTTTATAATTTAACTAAGTGTTATATTTAATCCACACGAGCAAAGCAGTGAGCATATCACTAGTGATGTACTGGTTTTGGGCGACAGAATTATATTTGTATCTATAATTAAATTATACAATATCGTTATAATCTTATTACTAAATTTCGTGTATAAATTGTTAAGGCTTCGCTCATAGAAAATAATTCTAAGTATTTAAATTAAATTTCTAAAAACAAGCGTTGGATTTGAAGTCGCACCTATTGAATATGATGATGCAGGGACGGAGAAAGCAGGAACTAAGGAGTGTATTAACACTAGGTTCCACGGTTCATGCGGTTCCCTCTGCCTACCCTGCCGTGTGCGGGATAAAGCGTGAAGCTAAAAAAAACGTATTGAATATCACATTATAGTAAAATGTACTCAAGTATTTTTCTATACTTCACTGAAATTTATTCAAAAGTAACCCCAAAAGTGTCTACAATCAAAACCGATATACCTTCTTCTTCCTTAGTAATATATATATTTTTTAACTTCACGCTTTATCCCGCACGTGGCAGGGTAGGCTGAGGGAACTGCAGGAATATATGAACCTAGTGTTAAGACACTACGTTGCTTAGTTCCCTGCTTACTCCGTCCCCGGTAAAATATAGATTCTAAACATTATTTTTGTAACATCACTAGTGGTCTCTAGTGTCATATTCATTCGAGAGACCAGAGGAAACTGTAAGCACAAGAAAACGAGTAATAAAACACTCCTTCCTCCACTTTTCACCTTTCGAGGCATTGCGTGTTGATTGGCGGAACTTAACGCCACGCTTTACTATTATGAGAGTGAGGAAAATGAAATAATTTAATTCTCGGAATTAAACCCACAAAGCGTTATAGACAGACATTATGCTTCACCGCAACGGTTCTCGTTCATATTAATAAAAAAATTAAGATTTTTTCAAAGCGCGGCGTTGAGTTCCGCCACTCAACACGCAATGCTTCAAAAAGGCGGAAAGCAGAGGCGGAGAAAGCAGGTACTAAGCAACGGAGTGTCTTAACACTAGGCTCTTGCAGTTGTCTCTGCCTATTATGCCATGTAGCGTGAAGATATCAAAAAAAATATTTTTTTTAATATCACGATTGTATATCATAAATAATTAACACTAATACGAAAGAAAGAGAGTGGAGTCACTAAGTTCTCTTCAACTGAATGAACATAATGTATGAATACATAATATATTTTAGTATGCAACACACAAGTAACCAATTAGGAGTCGTTAACGTTGCACTAACAGACCGACGCTGCAGTGAGACAAATATTTACATATATATACATATATACTAGTGGTTTACCATCTAAATGCGATATTTTATTTCCAGCTTTTTTTTTATTTTCACGCTTTATCCCGCATATATAGAGGGATAGGCTGAAATAAATGTTTGAATAGGTTTTCCGTTTTTTGATTTTAGAGGTATTTTTCAGGACTGTCATGACATAGTGGTTCATTTGACTCGTAAAGACGAGGGTTGGGGGTTCGATTCTCCACGCCGAACTCTGAGCTCTTCCCTTCAACATATAACTTACTAACTACATGTGGGATGCGTGATACAAAAATAAAGAAGACGAAATTGGAGAAAAAAAAACGGAGTGTTGTAACACTAGGTTCCTTCTGCTTACGGTTTCCTCTGCCTACCCTGCTGTGTGCAGGATAATAATAAAAGAATACTTACAGTATTAAATACCGCGTTAATATTTTTTTAACTGAGAAATCTAATATCGATAAACCGTGTCACATCACTACACTGAAGCTGCAATTCGAAGATAACGCACACAAATAGTGATGTGCATACAATTATCCATAAATTATCGATTAACTGAACAAATACGGATAGAGCGGGGCAATTTCGATTTAATATCAAAACGGACCGGTTGTTTAATGAAGCGCTTTGAATTATGGACTTGGGAGTAGGTACTAGGTTTGATTCTCCGCCTGGTAATTACTTATTTTTCTTAATTTTTATTTAAAGTAAGAAAACACTATTTATTATATAATGAAATGAAATAAATATGAAAAAATAATATGTTTATAATATTTAATAAAAATATTGTTGTAACCGGGAACGGAGAAAGCAGGGACTAAGCAACGGAGTGTCTTAACACTAGGTTCACATAGTCCCTTCAGTTCCCTCTGCCTACCCTGCAATATGCGGGATATAGCGTGAAGCTAAAAAAAAATTGTTGTAACCGAATGGATACAGGTTTGAGGGTTCGATTCCCACTTGGGGAAGATGGATTTTTCTATTTCCATTTTCATCGCTCTTGCAACTGAGGCAAAGCGCGGCATTGAGTTCCGCTACTTAATATGCAATGCCTCGATCAAGGCGGATAGCGTGGACGGAGAAAGCAGAGACCGAGCAACGGAGTGTCTTAACACTAGGTTCATATGGTTCCTGCAGTTCCCTCTGCCTAACCTGCACTATTATTTTGTGATATCAGCAAGATTTGTTCCTTCCAACGACAAACGTCTAGACGGGAAATAGTGCTTATATTCATTTTCCCTTATTTACGTTCTTAGATCTTATGTTATGCTCTACTATGTTATATTTGGTATAAAGATATATATAGACTTTTTTTAGCTTCACGCTTTATCTTACATGGCAGGGTAGACAGAGGGAACGGCAGGAACCATACGAACCTAGTGTTGAGTAACTCCGTTGCTTAGTCCCTGCTTACTCCGTCCCCGCTTTCCGCCTTTTTGGAGGCATTGCGTGTTGAGTGGCGGAACTCAACGCCGCACTTTGCCTAGTTTGCCAGAACGAAGAAAATGGAAATAGAAAAATCCATCTTCTCCGACTGGGAATCGAACCCAGAAACCGTCGCGTTACAGGCAGATGTTGCGCCTCTGCGCCACGATGTTGAGGACTCAACTTCATTTTCATAAATAAATATATACATATATCGTGGGAATGTAAATATCGTACAACAACTGATACGTTATCATTTTATTAGGTTCAAATTTAGTCATTTTGTCACTGTAGGTGCAGTTGTTAGTGACACTGAGTAATGGATAGTCCCAGGTTCAATTTTTATATGTGGTATAATAAAATATATAACATATCTATTATATACTACTTACGAGGTTTTATATACTGCTACAGTTAGAAGGCGAAAATGCGAATTTTCCAATATTTATTTTTGAGAAACCTTTTTAATTTATTGATCTATTTTTACCGTCTTCACGCTTTATCCCGCACGTAGTAGGATAGGCAGAGGGAACTGCAGAAACCGTGGGAAGCTAGTGTTAGCATTCCGTTCCCTGCTTTCCGCTTTTTCTCGAGACATTGTGTGTTGAGTGGCAGAACTCAATCACTTGCCGCGTTTTGCTTTGTTGCCAGAGCGAAGAAAACGGAATTTCTTTTAGTTATTTTTTTTAGCTTCACGCTCTATCCCGCACAAAGCGGGGTAAGCAATCACACTACCTTAGTGTTAACCGAAACCCTTGTTTTTTGATAATAGAAACTATATAAATTCTTAATACACGCCCATTGCTATTAAAAACAGACTTAATACTTAAAGAAAATATATAAATTTTGAACCCGCGTCCTCTTGCAAACCGTGCAAGCACTCTCACCACTAAGCCATACGTTCTTCACCACGCTGCGACGAAATTCTTATATGCTGTATACTTATTTCATAGACTTGTATATAAAAATGTTTAAGCAAAGAAAGATATTACTATACGGACAGACCAAAATGTTTCTTTATATGTAAATTATGTAAAATGACCGCTGTAACATTTTATTGAGGTATGTATTACAAAACGTTGGGCCAGACGAGTTTTTAGTGAGTAATACTTATAATAATAGTTTTTACTATTAAAACCGTTGATGTTCATTACTAATGAAGAAGTAATATTTTTAGTTAAAATGGAGTAAGGCACATAACATTGTAGGCAGAGAAAACTGTAGGAACCGTGGGAATATAGTGTTAAAACACTTTTCTCCGCTTTCCGCATTTTTCGAGGCATTGCGTGTGGAATGGTGGAACTCAACGCTGCGCTTTGCCTTAGATGCCAGAGCGACGAAAATGGAAATGAAAAAGTGGAAATCGAACCCACAAACCGTCACGTTTGCAAGCAGACGCTACGCCTCTGCGCCACAACGGTCCTCTATATATGCGGGAAAACGCGTGAAAGCTTTGTCTCCCCTATTCAACTCCCCTATACAATATATATAAAGAAGATACGTGAGAGGTAAATTCAGTTCATCTTCAGCTAACTGGACTATAAAAAAACCTTACAAACTTCCCCCATAATTTTAGGTTTAAAGAATTTATTCTCAAAAAGACATAGTAACTTACATGAGAACATACATACAAAGTTAAAATACAAAATAGTCGCCAGATTATTTAGAACTCAATTAACGATAGTAAGATATTATTAAAAGTGTGTTATATCGTTAGTATTTTCTAAAAAATGTTGTGAAAGCTGAGATTTAAATTCGTTAATTGAGCTTGCATTTTTTATAGTAGACGGTAATTTGTTGTAAAGTTGTGCTCCTTCAGATGTGATATCCTTCTTTGCAAATTTTGTCCTTGTCTTTGGGAGAACTAGTAAGCTAGGGCGACGGGTGCTACGCGTACTGACTTGTTTCACAAATGACAAATTAGAGTGTACAGATTTATTAATATTTTTTCTTATTAGAATGCAAGAATTGTATATATAAAGTTGTTTTAAATTCATAATCCTATTTTCTTCAAAAATCTTAACTGTGGATGTAGATAACGGATATTTAAAGAGTATTTTTATTATTTTATTTTGTTTTCTTTAAAGTTCTTGTAATTTTGTTTTGTTAGCATTTCCCCATACTTCAATTAAGTATAATAAATGGGACTTAACCAAAGAGTTGCAAATATTATTGTGTAGTTTTTGTGGTATGCATCTAGAAATATTCTTTAGTGACCCGATTAAAGACGAAAGATTTCCCTTAATTATGGTCTATTTGATTGTGGAAATTAAGGTGGTTATCTACTCTTAAGCCAAGATATTTTTCACAGGTTTTTTGCTCGATTACAATGTTGTCAATAGTTAGCGGATCATGTTGCAAAATTATTTTATTTTTAGGTTTAAATATTATGTAACATGTCTTAGAGGCATTTACAGTTAATAAGTTATGGCGGAACCATTCATGTAGAAGATCTAGATCTTTTTGTGCTTGAGTGATAATATCATTTATTTTGTTACCAAAATAGAACAAACATGTATCATCCGCATACAAAGTTAGGTGACCGTGTAATTCCAAAGATGTTATACTATTTATGTAAATCAAAAAAAGAAGCGGTCCTAAAATGGATCCTTGTGGGACTCCACAAGTGATAGGCAAAGTCCTGCTTTGGTCATTTCTAATTTTAACAACTTGCAATCGGTTCGT
Organism: Dione vanillae; assembly: GCA_037178615.1. Taxonomy (NCBI): domain Eukaryota; kingdom Metazoa; phylum Arthropoda; class Insecta; order Lepidoptera; family Nymphalidae; genus Dione; species Dione vanillae. The sequence goes on along the minus strand of JAZFAU010000318.1, from coordinate 1,257,443 downwards.
CAGATAGGATTTTAATATTTCAAGAGCAGAACCTTTAATACCAATGTTTTCAAGTTTATGCAATAGAAGTTTATGGCTTATAGTATCAAACGCTTTTTTCAGATCGATAAAAACTACTAATACGATATTTTTCTTGTCTATATTTTGTCTTATTTTTGTTACGAGATCTACAATTGCAACAGTAGTACTACTTCTAGCCCTAAAACCGTATTGTCATCCAGATATAAAATCAAAACAATTTAAGTACGCAGTTAAACGACTGTGAATCAGTTTTTCTAATATTTTAGAGAGAACGGGTAATACGGAAACTGGGCGATAGTTACCTGGATCTGTTTTAGAGCCAGATTTATAAATAGGTATTATTTTTGCAATCTTTAATGAGTCAGGGAATCTTCCTTCGGACATAAGATTATTAAAACACTGCGCCAAGCTTTTTGAAATCAAATCTCTTAAACATTTTACTGCTTTCGTACTAATTTTGTCTATGCCAGAACTCGAATTTGAATCTAAATTATTTATGATTTTTTTAATTTCATTGGAATTACACGGTTCTAATGTCAAAAGTTCATAGCTGTGATTTTTATTGATTGTATGAATGGAGTGTAGGATATCATGGTAGTGTGCAGGAATTTTTTCAGCTAGAAGGCAACCTATTGTAGAGAAATACCTATTAAAAATATTGCAAATTTCATTTGTATCGGTGATTACTTTTGAATCAAGGATAATTTTTGAGGGAGCACAACTTTGTTTCGTTTTATTATTAGATAGTTTATTCACCAAGTTCCAAGTTCTTTTTGAGTTATTTGCGCTGTTTGTAAATAGTTTACAGTAATATGATTCTTTCGTTTCTTGTATTAATTTAGCTGTGTCATACATTTTTACATTGAAATCCTTTTTTATCTTTTGATCTTCCGGATTGTTCTTATATAGTGCCCATAAATAGTTCCTCTGACTTATTTTATTTATAATATCCTTATTTATCCAATCTTCTCGTATATTGTTCAATATTTTAGTTTTTATAATTTTACAGTCAGTTATATTATGTTTTATTATAGTTTCAAGTTCTACATAATTATTTATTGTGTTATTTAAACACTTCGACTCTAGAGAGCTATAAAGTTTCGTGTAGTCTATTGCTTCATAAGTGGTACGAATTTTTCTAGGAATATTAAATTTGTTAATTTGAACGTAAATTTGTTTATGATCTTTTAAATAAATACCCCATAAATACTTTCCATAAATCATCAATGTCATCAGATGATGACTAAATGCCTGAAGTAAGGAAGTATGTACCTATAAAATGGGACGCTTACTTCTTCACCTTCTTCTTCTTCTCTTTATTCATGGTGATGGAACATGCCAGTTGAGAATCACTTTACTGATATCTGGTTGAATCGAGAATCTGTTAAAATTTCTCCAATTTCTCTCATCATCAGACCTTTAAACCAATTTATAAATGACAGTTAAGTAAAAAGAAATATTAGTACCTGCTGTCTTGAAGTCTTAATTTTTACAATAAATGAATTTGTATCTACATACAATCTGTACTTTTCCAATTATTACCACTGTGCCACTAGTGAGTGTTACCAAGAAATAATTAAAAATCATAAAAAAGGTGTACCACAAGGTATAAACTGGGGCCATTTCCCTTAATTGCCTCTATTAAGCCTTAAAAATGCGTGGATGTCGTAAATATTTCCCATATCTCCAGCGACGACTCCCCAAGGATTATGCATATTTTAATACCACCCTCGAGGGTAGCAAGTTCGATATTTTATATGAAAAAAAAAGCACTTTATTTGACTCATATTTTGTCTTCATAAGTGGTTTATTAATAATTATTTGTTGACAGTATAAGCTTATTTTTTTAATTATAAGAATTTAATATATTAATTTTTTTTAGCTTCACGCTTTATCCCGCACTTAGCAGGGTAGGCAGAGGGAACTGCAGGAACCGTGGGAACCTAGTGTTAAGACACTCTATTCACCGTGTTTACTATTGCGTGCTGATATAGTCCCAAATAGAATATATGTTCCTAATCTGGTAGGTAAACAATAATTTTGATTTTACAGGTCTCAGATAGATCTATCTAGCAGATAAAGACCTGTGTAAACTATATACAATCTGGTAGATAACATAAACTAATAGCTATCAGAAACTTTATCCCTAACCAGTGAATCTGGCTCTCTATAGTGTCTAATCTCTTTAGTGTCTTCAATTTAAGCAAAAAGCGAAAAACGGAGTGTCCAAAATAACTTTAAAGCTTAAATAAATATTAATTTAATAAAGAATTTTATTGGTTTCTATAGAATTTTCAATAAATATCATTAAATGAACAACATCAGTCCCTATTTTGACATGAAGTAGCCTTTATTTTTTACGATTATTTTACGTTTGCTGCTGACATATGAATAGAAATATGGGCTTATAAAAATGTTTACTCTTTAATAATATATGTATTCTTCAATTTTATTTATATATTCATTATTTATTTATTTGGCTTGACGATTTATTCCGAAAATGATATTGGTATAGGCAGAGGGAACTGCTGGAAATTTAGGGACTTAGTTTTGAGAGATATATATATATATATATATATATATATATATATATATATATATATATATATATATATATATATATATATATATATATATATATATATATATATATATATATATATATATATATATATATATATATATATATATATATATATATATATATATATATATATATATATATATATATATATATATATATATATATATATATATATATATATATATATATATATATATATATATATATATATATATATATATATATATATATATATATATATATATATATATATATATATATATATATATATATATATATATATATATATATATATATATATATATATATATATATATATATATATATATATATATATATATATATATATATATATATATATATATATATATATATATATATTTAGAGTACATTTAAGAGGCGCAGCATTAACGGACGAGTGGAGGAACTTAACGCTGACTTCTTCTATAGCGAAAAAAGTAATAATTAGTTATCGCAACCGGGAATCAAACCCACAATCGTCTCGCTGTACAACTGTGCCTAAAAACAATGAAAACATTATTTTGTTCTGTACAATGTATTTCGTAGTTTCCAAACTAGTAATTCGTATCGTCAAAAGCTAGCGAGTACTAGTGATGTCTAACAATGTTGTCACGCGCTTATTGCTACGAATAGTGATGTTCATGCTTATATTACTATCGACTTTTCGACTTTTTCACGTCTTATGGCTTGTAACCGTTTATTAAATGTTTATAACTTGAAATTTATGTGTACATATATAACTATATGTGTCTTTGGTAAGCATATGCTTTATAACAATATATAGAACTTTACAGTTATATATTATCGATAATCCACCCCCCCCCCTCTTTCTTCATCCGGTTTTTTTTAGTACAAGAAAGAGCAATAATTTTCTTTGATAAAAATAATGAACTGTACAGTTTCACCATTATATTGCATTCAAAAGCGAAGTAGAGGACGGAGTGTTTAAACACTAACTTTTCCATATATATATTAGTGTGATTTAGCATCAAAATGAAACAAGAATAGATTATGTATGTAATAAAATATGCATTAGCAAGACTGGTTTTGGTACAAGTTACGTTTTTGTAACCTTTTTTTTTTTTTTTTAGCTTCACGCTTTATCTGCTGGAACTACCTAAAACGAAACCTAGTGTTAAGACACTCCGTTGCTTAGTCCCTGCTTTCTCCGTCCAATTTTTCAGAAACGTTTTTTCATGAAGATCATTTATATAATATATACTATAAGACTAAAGACTGTTAAAAGTTATTACTAATAATATATCGTAATATTTCAAAACACTTTAAAACAACAAAAAAAAATACCTGCTAACGTCTGCACCTCGTTTATTACCTCTTCATAGAAATTGAGTTGGTGCATACAATTATCCATTTTGTTAAAATATTAGTAATAAATGTAATCTGCAATTGGAGAAATGAAATATTATCGCCTCCTTGCTTCAATATGACAAAAAGCACTGAGCACGAATTTTCTAAAATTTAGATAAAAGTCGTAAAAAGAATGGATATTTATTTATATTATTATATGTACATACATATATATATATATATATATATATATATATATATATATATATATATATATATATATATATATATATATATATATATATATATATATATATATATATATATATATATATATATATATATATATATATATATATATATATATATATATATATATATATATATATATATATATATATATATATATATATATATATATATATATATATATATATATATATATATATATATATATATATATATATATATATATATATAATATATATATATATATATATATATATATATATATATATATATATATATATATATATATATATATATATATATATATATATATATATATATATATATATATATATATATATAGTAAAATTCGATAGATATAAGGGTTCGTTGTATAATCGATGGAAAATTGTCAAACACTATCTGTAAACATCGTCGTATCGATCTGTCGCGTCAACACTATATCAGTTACGTTTTGAACGTAAAATTAATTTTTGGTATACGTTGTAAGCATAGTGTTGGAAGTGCTGCATTTACAACTTTATGTGTGAGTTCGATTCCCAGTGGAGTAAAAAATATATTTGAAAATGATGACCTAGAATTTATGATTTTGTTTCTAAGCTAACTGATAGTTAGCTTACTTATAGTAAGTAACAATATATATAATCGATTGCCACTCGGGAAAGAAGGATCTCTGGCATCGCAAAAAAGCCAAAAAGCGCGGCGTTGAATTCAACCACTTAATTCCTTAAAAAGGCGTAAATCGGGGAATGGAGAGTTTTACGACTAGATTCCCACACTTTCTGTGGCTCCCTCTGCCTTCTCTGTTATGAGCGAGATAAAGCGTTAAGCTGTAAAAAATGTCTACTGTACCAGAAATATTATATAAGTGCTAAAGACAAAGTGGAGATGTAAGCTTCTCTATGCTTACTCAATAAATCACTTTGTTTTTCAAAAATAAGCATATTCATGAGTACAACACTAGTAATATTTACAATGTATAGCAAATGTCGTGACCGTATCTCTCTCAGATTGAATAGGTTCTAACGAGTGACTCACAAGCCGGTCGTGTGTATTTCTATTATAATATATATATATATATATATATATATATATATATATATATATATATATATATATATATATATATATATATATATATATATATATATATATATATATATATATATATATATATTCCCATGCTTTTAACACTTACACCGAAATGTACCATCATATTCTTATAGATATTTATCGATTTACAAATATTTACTAACGATAAACCCGACCTTCAAATATCGTTTGACAAGATGTCACATCACTAAAGTAAATATTGACACGTCACACTTGTCAAAACCGTTTTGAACTACATACCTGGTATTCCGTAATGTTTTAACCATATACAAGGAAATACCCGCATATTGCAGGGTAGGCAGAGCGAACTGCAAGAACCATATGACAAAACACGCGCGCAACTGTTTTCAAGAAATTCCAATCAGCCAACGTGTAGAATTTATTTAATCAATTATCAATTGAACTGTTCAAGTTCGTACATCAGCTATATTTTTCACCAATCCGCTTTTCTGGACCTTTAGAACGGTACCAAAACTAAACTTCTAGTACAAAAACTCGTCTCTCTAAGTGTGCGCACTTTAAACGCTTCTTATCCTTATATCCTGTCCTTATCTATAAATAACGTAAATTAAACCCAATTTTTATATTATCCTGAAAAAATTACTTTTCTTATCCATTCTTCTTCTTCTTCGCCATTACTACTATATACTTTCATGACGTCAGCGTGAACTGTATGACGTCAAACAAAGAAAATCTAGCATTTATCCATTCCTATGGGAATTTTGGAGTATTTTTTTTTTTTTTAGCTTCACGCTTTATCCCGCACAAGGCAGGGTAGGCAGAGGGAACAGCAGGGACCGTGGGAACCTAGTGTTAAGACACTCCGTTGCTTAGTCCCTGCTTTCTCCGTCCCCACTTTCCGCCGTTTTCAAGGCATTGCGTGTTGAGTGGCGGAACTCAATGCCGCGCTTTGCCTAGTTTGCCAGAGCGAAGAAAACGGAAATAGAAAAATCCATCTTCTCCGACTGGGGATCGAACCCAGTAACCGTCGCGTTATAGGCAGACGTTGCGCCTCTGCGCCACGACGGCCCTAAATATTTATCCAGAACTTAATTTGTCAAATTTTGAGCTTTCTGAGATAGACTATTAGTTTACGACTACTTTAATAAGCTCTACACATAAAAGCTATAGCCCACGACTATAGCGTGGACTATAAATTATTAATAAAAGGAGCTTAAATTATATAACTTAGTGCTCTTCTACGTACAGCTTTCTAATTACTAGGGAAATACGCGTTGCCATGGTAACGTTTACGTCACGTAAATGTATATCGTCATACATATAGCAGTGTTTTGTACTTGGTTTATTATTATCTGTTATATCTTGAAAAGCGGAGAGTTGGAAACGGAGTGCTATAACACTAGAATCTCTCTGAAACAATATTGATTTTCTCCATCAAACGATACTTTACTATACCAAATTTCATACTAATTCGTTCATATATATGTATAAATCTATAGATATATACAGTGATGAGTCACTACTCTTTATAAAATAATGATAATAATAACAATAAATAATGAACATTACAACGTTCTCCAATCGTAATACAAATCAGACATTAAAATCAGACTTTTAGCATCAACTGGAATTGAAGTCGTGACCTTATACGATAAATTAATATGAGCGCGACATTTGATACAATTGGTGCTGTAAAGTTAAGTACTTGGGATTGATTCACACAGTCTCTGGGACATGGGGTTCATTTTCTAGGCAATTTAAAAAAAATCAAGTGAGTGTTTGTTTGATTGTGATAATCTCAGGAACTGCTGGACGATTTTTTTAATTATTATTTTTGTTATTTTTTTTATGCTCTACGCTTCATCATCACATGGCAGGGTAGGCAGTAGGAAACTGCAGGGACCTAGTGTTAAGACACTCCGTTGCTTAGTCCCTGCTTTTCTCCGTCCTCGCTTTCCGCCTTTTTCTCGAGCATTGCGTTTTGAGTGGCAGAACTCAACGCCGCGCTTTGCCTAGTTTGCCAGAGCGAAGAAAATGGAAATAGAAAAATCCATCTTCTCCGACTGGGGATCGAACCCAGAAACCGTTGCGTTACAGGCAGACGTTGCGCCTCTGCGTCATGACGGTCCTCTCGACGGTCGACAGTCGACGGTTATTATTTCTATTATAAGTATAAATTAAATACAGCCTTATATTATTGTTATAGAATCTTTTGACGTGACAACGTCTTAAATTAGGTTGCGGCTCGGAGTCACATATGAAAAAGGTAACGTAACGATGTGTCAACTGTCACCGAACTATGATCGGTCCGCCGCGCGTATCACTTGACACATGTACAATGTTTTAATAAACAAAATATATTTTCTATAGTTAAAATTTGTGCAATTTATATTATAATTATTATTCATATCAATAAATATTCTACCGAGAAAAAGACGTTGTCACGTAAAATTTTCACCCGTAAAACCCACTTTACAGGCAACCATTTTTTTTTAATATCTAAATTAGAGCCGTCGCGGCGCAGAGGCGCAGCATCTGAGTGTAAGTATGAAGGTTCGCATGTTCGGTTCCCGTGAGGGGAGATTGAATTATTGTATCCGTCTTCGCGCCATTCTTTCCTCCACTCTCCGAGCATTTTAACTAATCTACGCTGTCGGGGATCGATTTTCTATATGGCATTCTAATTGTTATCAAAACGAATGAGTTCTTTGCAATAGACAAAATATAAATAGTTTTAATTTTAATATAAAATATAAAAAAGTTAACAGTAATGTTGATTTTTTTTATATGGGATTCAATTTTTTTTAGCTTGACGCTTTATCCTGCATATTACAGAACCTAGTGTTAAAACACTCCGTTGCTTAGTTCCTACTATCTCCGTCCCCACTTTCCGCCTTTTTCGAGGCATTGCGTGTTGAGTGGCAGAACTCAACGCCGCGATTTACCTAGTTTCCAGAGCGAAGAAAATGGAAATAGAAAAATCCATCTTCTTCGAGTGGGAATCGAACCCTCAAACCGTCGCGTTTACGAGCAGACGTTTACGCCTCTGCGCCGCGACGGCTCTCATTCAATTTTCAGTAAGTCATATTGTGGTTAAGAGCTTAGAACGGAAAATAAATGGAGAAAGATTCTACTCCATCACAGCATCAGGCTTAATCACAAGCGTATACAGGTGTCGATGTACTCGCGACCATAGTTTAAGAGCATAGTTTAAGCTAGTCTTTGTAAACATTGTAAAATTATAAAACTAATAATATTATCAAAAATAAAACATATAAATAATTAAATTATTGTTCCAAAATAAAATGCCATTTGTCAAGTGTGACGCGAGCGTACACTGTACTGTCAGAGCGGGACAGAGATATATATCTTTCTCATTTAGTTATTTTTTTAATGCAAGATTTGACAAAGTCTAATAGTATTTTTGTAGTACGAGATCTTTACGTCATTTGTATTTAATGATGACCACCTCACGCGGTACACAGCACGTATAAATATCGTCAAATGAGAAAAATGATCCTGTGACTAAACTATTGATGACTCTTGACTAGTTTTTTGTATATAGCCTTGAAATGTTTTATCCTATAGGTAGTTTTTATAAAGGCAGTGCTGTCGTATACACTCTGTATAGGACAAAGAGCTTAAATTCTTCATACTGAGAAGTAGAAGAATAAGCCGAATTCATTACACATAACTTCGTTTGAACTGGAAACCATCGCAGCCTACAAACAATGTAACCACTAATATATAAGCACATATTAATTAAAAAAAAACAATAAAATTACTAAATCAATTAATCTGTTTTTTACTAATTTCCTTAAACATTAAGATATTACGGAAAATTGGCGCCAAATTGCTATTAGTATTTGTAAAGTAGATTTAAAATATACCTATAACATAATTTATGTCAAAGTAGTAAAGCGGGAGCGGCAACGGGGAACGGAGTGTCTTAACACTACTACAGTTCCTTCGATTCCCTCCACCCTACACTTCTGTGAGCGGGATAAAGCGTGAAAGCTTCACGCAGAGAAATAACTGGGGCGTACACAATTTCCAATTCTTTTTTATTATTTTTTTAAATCAATTTATATTTTATATTACTATTTCTGTAGGCGCGATTGTTGTGGGTTCAATATCTATTTGGGGAAAAAAGTGTTATAACTTTCTTTCTCTATAATTTTAATGTACTGTATCTGTCCTGTTATATGCACGGTAAAGTATATTGAAAAAAATTAAAAATAATCGATACTTTTTTTAACTTAAAGCTTTACCCCGCACATGGCAGGGTAGGCAGAGAACACCAACAATACGAACCTAGTATTAAGACACTCCGTTGCTGGTCCCTGCTTTCGCCGTCCTTGCTTCCTCCTTTTTTCGAGGCATTACATGTTGAGTGGCGGAACTCAACGCCGCACTTTGCCTAGTTTACAAAGCGAAAAAATTTAAATAGAAAAATCAATATTCTCCGGGTGGGAATCGAACCCATAAACCGTCGCGTTTACAGGTAGACGTTATGCCTGTGCGTCACGACGGTCCTCTTATCGATATATATATATATATATATATATATATATATATATATATATATATATATATATATATATATATATATATATATATATATATATATATATATATATATATATATATATATATATATATATATATATATATATATAATATATATATATATATATATATATATATATATATATATATATATATATATATATATATATATATATATATATATATATATATATATATATATATATATATATATATATATATATATATATATATATATATATATATATATATATATATATATATATATATATATATATATATATATATATATATATGTATATATATATATATATATATATATTCTTATTCATACATATATTTCTACTTTTCCAATGAATATTTATTGCCTTTAATTACATATTAAGCACAAATATGTTAAACTTCTCATTAACAAGCAAATAATAAAAGTGACAACTTTCTCTTGTATCATTATTCTGAAGAAATCTTTAAAATAACTCTGAACTCGTAAAACAGATCGTCATAGTATAGTATAGTTGTTGTGTCTCTTCACAAACCCAGTGGTTATCGGTTCTTATTTTATTCTATATATCTTTTTATTTTTAGTTGTCAAAAGCATATAAGAATTTCGACGCAGCGTGATGAAGAACGTATGGTTTAGTGGTCAGAGCGCGTGGAGGATTCAAAATATTATATTTTTTTATGTCTTCTCTCTGTACCCCGCACACGGCAGGGTAGGCAGAGGGAACTACAGGAACCATAGGAACCTAGTGTTAAAACACTCCGTTCCTTGCGTACTCTCTCCGTCCGTGCTTGCCGCTCGAAATCACACGATTGAAATAGCGGCGTTTAACTCCGCCATTCAATACAGAATGTCTCAGATCCAGGCTTACTCTGCCCTTATGCACATATATGTACATATATATCTATATATGTGACGAATTACAATTGTAATCACATATACATATATAATTGTCTGTCTGTAGACAATTTATCAGCAATTATATTGAAATTAATTCATTTGCCTCTTGATTGATGAAGAGATGTGTGGCGACACGTATGATGTATGTGAATATAAGGCTGGTTGCATACTGACGACTTAAGTTTCTATGTTTTAAAATGAAGTAATGTCCAACTGTCGTAATACTTTGTGTTATATTATGCATTAAAATGTATACAGAAGTATCTTTATATGAGTATTTTTTTTTGCTTCACGCTTTATCCCGCACATTGCAGGGTAGGCAAATGGCAAGATAGGCAGAGAGAGGGTTAAGACACCTCGTTGCTCCGTCCCCTGCTTTTCGCCTTTTTCGAGGCATTGCGTGCTGAGTGGCGGAACTTAACGCCGCGCTTTGCTTAGTTGCCAGAGTGAAGAAAATGGAAATGAAAACATCCATCCTCTCCTCATGGAAATCGAACCCACAAGCCTATGGCTCTGCGCCACGACGGTCCTCTTTGTTTTAAGGAAAATTAAAAAAAAACCACAGTCTGTAAAGCCCTAACCCTATATCATATACTGTAAACATTCTCATATTTGTCATAACATTGAAGTAATTGTACTTATAAGTATAACTTACCTTTGTTATCAACGACATTGTTGTGCATGTTATAAACTAAATGATTCTCAGGCCTTTATATATCTTCTTCATATTCTTCTTCCATCTCTATGTTCTTCTTCCATTGTGGAGAAACATCAAGTGTACCTAGAAGAGGTGAAACCAAATAGAAGAAGGCTTTTAAATTGTATTTTTATTGTTATCGAGGTGGATAGAATTAGTGCTTCAACTCTCCGTTCTTCTTCAGATCAATTAAAAACATAGAATAACTTGTACGTGTACAAAAAAATTTAAATGTTTTACTTTGCAGCATTCCGCTTAAAACTGGATAAATTGGAGGCACTTAGTGTTAAGACACTCCTGAGTTAACCTCTTCATAGTCTCAAGTCCTCATGTTTAATACGTGACCTTCCTCCAGTATCTTCAACACGTGTTCTGATTTGAAGGTCAACCGTGATCTCCCCCTTACATCTCCTTATATCCAGCACCTCCGCTTCTCCCCTTTCTTTCCTTACTTCCCTTTCTCCCCTTTCTCTCCTTTCTCCGTTCTCTCCCTATTCTCCCCTTACTTGCTGTAGTATTAAAAACATTTTGTTACTTCGAATTGTCATAATGTAATAACTCACGACTTCAATTAAGATAACAATCAGGCAACACGCTTTCGTCGCAATAAACAATGGTAATAATTAAATAATGAATCATAGTTTCTATATAATATTGTTTTTGGGACGCAGCGGGATTCGAACCGGTTACCTGCTACTTGTAAATTGTATGTGATGTAATAATTAAACCATTTACTATAAAAAAATATATCGATAGAGAACGGAAAGTTTTAACACTAGGTTTTTGTCTACGTATAGTTAAAAATTATTATGTAAATTTTATTATTTAAAGTTAAAGAGTTCATTTGTTTGCTGGAAGGCTAATCTCAGAAACTACTTGTTCGAAATCAAAAATCGTTTTAGTGTTTAATAGTCCATTCGTTAAAAAAGGCTATAAGCTATCTAACATCACACTATGACTAAAAGGAATGGCCCGTAGTTATATAGTACTCCCCTCAAATTCAATCAGAGTAAAACGGAGTGTTTTGACTCTCCTATTTCCTCTGCCTACCCTGCTATATGGAATACAGTGTAAAATTCAAAAAAATTATAACATTCCTTTGTCCAGCTCAATCAGCATAAAAGCAGAATGTCCAAACACTAAGCTCTCTACCTACTCTACTATATCTAGTAGATAACTCTCTTAATAACTCTATCTCACTCTCGCTCGCGGGCATACTTTAACATGAGTAAATCATTGAACAAAATTGGTGAAGTTTAGGCGCCTTAATAATAGTGGTCTGAATTATTGTATAGGGCATCCTGTTGCTAGGGTTGTCACTTTAAAATTTTAATGTTAAGGAATTTGCCACTTTACATGTAGCATGTGGAGAAAAGAGAGTTCCTAAAACTAGGTACAAAAGAAATAGAGAATAATAATATTTTCTTTATGTATGATAAATTTAGAAGATTGATTATATTAGTGGCTAGTTTAGCTAAAGGAGAGAGAGAAAGAGAGAAGAAAGAGAGTCACTCTGTACTTCCACTAAAAGCCGATATTGTGTAGTGACAATTCTGACAAAAACACGACAGTTGTGGATTCAATTTCCATTCGAGAGTGAATTCTTTCTTTACTTAGTGATTTGAAACCTAGCTGGATTTTAATCGTCTACCTATTACTTATAAATAAGATTTTAGTTGACTTTAAACATGATGTATGACACATTTTTTCTATTTTCTTCGTCTGACATCAAGGCTAAGCGCGACGTTGAGTTCCGCCACTAAATATGCTACGCCTCGACATGCGGCAAGTAGAGAACGGAGTGTCTTAACACTGGTATACGGGATAAAGCGCGAAGCTATAAAATAAGTAAATCAATTATTTTAAAAATAAATTCTTTCATCTACATTAAGAATGTTTAGAGCAGGTACAGTGTATAGCTAAGAAAAACGATTGTCTGACAACCCTAGCCCATTTCTCTTCTTCTTAATCATAGAAAAAATTATATATAAGTATTTTACTATGAATTATTACAACCCAATGCAACAGACGGTTACCATAAATTGTATTTAAATGGTTTTTTAACAGAGCGTCGACTAATAAATTAAAGATTACATGAAATTTTGTAAATACATACATAATTATTTATAGAATGCCGCTAGTGTTAAGATGTCTGAACCCGCGGTGATCGTAGGTTCAAATTTAGATGAAATAAAGGTATGATTTTAAAATTTTCTTATGTTCGGTACAGCGTGACAAATTGCGGCGTTAAGTTCCGCTCCTTTACGGGAGATATGTGGACTTGCTTGACAAATTATTGTTTTGTACAATAGGAAATGAGGACCGTCGTGGCGCAGAGTCATAGCGTCTACCTGTAAACAGTTGTGGATTCGATTCCCACTCGGAAAATTTATCTATTTCCATTTTCTACGCTCTGGAAACTAGGCAAAGCGCAGCATTGAGTTCTGCCACTCAAATCGCAGTACCTCGAAAGGCGGAAAACAGGGACGGAGAAACACAGAAACGGTGTGTCTTAACACTAGGTTCCTATGGTTCCTGCAGTTCCCTCTGCCTACCCTGCCCATATGCGGGAGTGAAGACATAAAAAAATTGGGCATTAAAGAGGCTTATAATACTTCCTGGGTAACAAGTTTACTTAAATCACAACTAAGTATATATTTTCTATGATTAATATTCAATTGATACAACCACAGATTTAACGTATATAGTTATCTTTTGTTTATACCATGTACTTTGACTTGCACAGTACAAGTGCAATATATAGCCTTTAGCCTTTAGGTTTTGAGATAAATGGACTGGACTATATATATATATATATATATATATATATATATATATATATATATATATATATATATATATATATATATATATATATATATATATATATATATATATATATATATATATATATATATATATATATATATATATATATATATATATATATATATATATATATATATATATATATATATATATATATATATATATATATATATATATATATATATATATATATATATATATATATATATATATATATATATATATATATATATATATATATATATATATATATATATATATATATATATATATATATATATATATATATATATATATATATATATATATATATATATATATATATATATATATATATATATATATATATATATATATATATATATATATATATATATATATATATATATATATATATATATATATATATATATATATATATATATATATATATATATATATATATATATATATATATATATTATATATATATATATATATATATATATATATATATATATATATATATATATATATATATATATATATATATATATATATATATATATATATATATATATATATATATATATATATATATATATATATATATATATATATATATATATATATATATATATATATATATATATATATATATATATATATATATATATATATATATATATATATATATATATATATATATATATATATATATATATATCTATCCTGCCCAACTAAGCGCAAAAGCGGTAACTCAAAGAAAGCGAGTTTTGAGATAATTGAAGTTATGTAAAAATAGTTATATATATACTTTATGTATAGTTTTTTTTATTTGTTAAATATTATTTATATATTATATAGGGTGTATTTGTTATCACATTAGTTAAATTATCAAAAATGTATAATAATGTACTTTATTCATGAGATACGGTTACACCGCTTAGTAAACTATAGAATTAAAATTGAGATACCGCTTTTTCGTTAGCTCTTCTCAAACATGTGTGTATATAAAAAGGAATGTATTTTCTATCGAATAAAATATGTATTATTTGAAAAAAAAAACAATTAAAGTATATATATAACGTTTTTTTATTATTAAAATTTGAAATTACATAAAAAAATATTTAAAAACAAACGGTTTTTGGAAGGAATTTTAGTAGTCAAAAGTAGGGAGTTCTCTCCAAAAGGACATTCTATTTTGTGGTATTATATTTTGAAAAGATTTCAAAATATTTTCTTTTTTGTTTCTTGAAATTCCTTCCGGAGCAGTTTTCTTTTTTGGTGGAGGCAAGACATGACTTTTTAAAATTTTTTTTCCTATAATGCTAGCAGTAATTGCATTTTGATCGAATCCTGTTTTGTAGGTGATATCAAAACTGCCTCTTTTAACTTCAACTTCAACCATTTCGCTGACATATGGACGCGGTTTAATTCGAGACAGTGCATATTGTGTGGTATAATCATCCCAGTCATAAAAGTCTTGCATGTTCATCTCTTTAAGTTTTACATTTTTTCCTGCAGTGCTAACTGCCTGAGAAAAATCTGCGAAATCATAAATTTTGTTTTTCATGCGTTTTATGGACAGCTCTACCCTATGATGGAAACTATCAGCTGACATAAAGGTGTGGCCGGATTCAAAATATTTGATGACAATCTTGTCGGCGTTGATATCCTTAGAATTTATCATATAAATTAAGAAAGAAAAAAACGTCCAGTTTTTGTTCTGGGAGGAACAATTATCAACCCATAGTATAATATTTTTTTTATCCCGATGAAAAATAAAAAATTGATAGTATGCACTTATAATTTCGGCTTTGGAACGTCCAAACAACCCTTCATACCATAGTACAGGAAAAACACTCAAATCTTTTCGGCCTTGACCAGTTGGCACGAAACTTTCGTTGTAAACCACTATCCTATGAGTAAAAATAGCAGTTTTGAACATGTCTATCCTGGGCAGCATGATAACTTTTTGTAAATCAGCAGAATATACAACAGTATCAGTTTCATTTAGCTCACTGTCTAATTTATACTGCTCTCTGGACATGTATGCCCGTTTGTTATGACTTTTCCACTTCGTGCAACCTAGACAGTCTTCTTTAAGGTTTTCTTTGGTATGTGTATCATCGTGTAAACGGAACTCTTCACAGTCCTCACACTCTTCGTGGCCAAGCTTTACAAAAGAAATATTTAATTCTGCGATTACTTCTCGATATTTATCGTAAGATACTTTGCAAGACGGATTTTTTTCTAAAAAGTCTTTATTCATCGCACTGATTGTCAAATCACTGGGTAAGTATAAGCGATTGGGAGCGTGTTCACGCCTGTAATGAGATATACTCGGCTCAAAGCTCATTATATGTTCCTTAATAGGAGTAGATTCAATTTATTGTGAGGAGTAGCTCCCAGTCTTTTGTCTACTTGTTGTCCAACCGTGTCCTTAGAATTGGCCAAAGCCGTATGTAAAGGTTTGTCATTAGATGATTTGTAGCCCAAAGTTGTCAAAAAGAAGGTTTTACATACTCCATACTTTGTACCGCGCACGTCCTTAAGTGAATAACTGTAGCTTACTTTTTTTCTGTACTCCTCTGATTCAAATCTTGTTACTGTTCTTTGTTTCACATATTTAGCTGAGGTGTGATGCAGCATATAAGCCTTCCTCTCTTTGTCATTCAAACTCCAGAAGCTCTCATTTATAATTTTTCGCTGCTCTTCCGATATATTTTGGATACACTGCTTTTTGCATGAAGCAGGACAGGGTGGTTTAACGTTATGTTTCTCTCTAATCTCACTTTTTTTCACTTCATTTCTGACTTTGAGAGGTTGGTCGTGTTTTTTTCTTTTCCTAATTGTACCGGCCTTAGTATAAGTTGTAAGATTATGTGTATTTCCATCAGCTATCTCGTTTTGTGTCAGATTCTCGGTGTCCCTAAGATTATCATTTGGTGTCACTTCGTGTCCTTGAGATGAATTCTCAACAGATTTTTCGTATTGAACACTTATCACATTTGAATTATTCCTAAGAGATTCAGAAGTGCAAATAGTATTATCGGAAGCAGTTATCAATATTTTTTCTGTATCATCTTGAAAAATACAGGATCTTTGTTGATCTTCAATAGTATCTGTGATCAAAGGTTCTGGATTACCGCAATTAAAAACATTGTGTATGTTGTGTGTATTAAAACAAAAGCCTGGCGATGATATGTCACTTAAATCATTATGTTCAATAATTGGCACAGTTGTCAATGTGATCAACGAGTTAGGGGATTTGTTGTTATTCTCGATTTCTGTGTTTTGATCATCCTGATGCATAGCGAAATAATCAACGTTTGATGTACACGGACCCGATAAAAAATGTGAATCTTCAAAGTCGAAACCATTTGAGGAAGGAAGAATCGGAGCTAGTAATTGATCAGCACTGTTGAATCTTGAAAATGCGGGATCATCATCTGAATCACTAGTAGGAAAAAAGTCGGGATCGATCGTTTTAATATTACGTTGTAATTGTTTGGATTCCTTAAACTTTTCCCTCAACGCCTTATTTTTTTGTGCTAAAAGCATCATCATTTTCGTATTTCTTTGCGACATGGTTTATCTGTAACAATATTTAATAAGTATAACTGAATTATTTTATTCATCAAAAACGTTTAGTTATCTTTAACAAACATAATACAAATTATATATTTGGGAAATAAATTAAAATATTGCACTTACGTAATGTAAAGTGCAAATCAACTTATTATCATCGGAACAACAATAACCGCATGGCTGGGAAAATATGATTAAAAATAATGTACTTTATGTTCTGGTAGATCAAGGTCAATTTTGCTAAGTACGAATGCGTACGAGGGCGCGCACGCCAACCGCAAGAAAGTTTAACACAAAATTTCTAATTTTGCATTTAATAGGACTTACCTGAATGTCAATGTATGAAGTTACCCCATTAAGCACCTTAATTTACAGTTTTTTTCTTAATTTTGCACAAATATCATGACCTCTTCACAACAAAAACAAACAAGTTATGACACGAATTTGCCAAGGGCAGGGATAAATCACTGTAAAATGTATTAGAAATTCGATCTTATCCAGTAATAAACCATAAGGGCTAATTTAATTTTGCTATTGCAACCGTATCTCACTAATTCAAAACAATTTGCGTATTATGCAAGCATTAAAATACTAAGCATTATAGCGGTAACTCATTACTGATTTTACTCATCCTACTTACCGCTTATCGGCTAAGCAAAAGTTGTGTATTTATTTAAGAATTTTAGCGATATTTAAATTTGCGGCTGGTTGCCTACGTAATATTAATATACCTCTAACACCCTTAGTGATATATGGTAAAACTGAGATAGAAAAATCTTTCTTAAGGTTTTTTCATACGTTTTGAACAAGATAGTGCTAAATGGCTTAGTCCAGTAGATGCGTATTTTTTAAAGCTATCCGATGGCATAAAAATCAATTTTACGATTTTTTTTGAGATACCGCTTTTGCGCTTAGCAGGGCAGTATATATATATATATATATATATATATATATATATATATATATATATATATATATATATATATATATATATATATATATATATATATATATATATATATATATATATATATATATATATATATATATATATATATATATATCCTCCATGAACATTGAACATGACATATATATATATATATATATATATATATATATATATATATATATATATATATATATATATATATATATATCTATCTATATATATATATATATATATATATATATATATATATATATATATTTCATCATGTCATGTCATGTTCAATGTTCATGGAGGATTTTGTGCACTTGACTCATACCTATGCCTAGACTTGTCCGAATCTGCTGATAGGTCACTCTTTTGTCAGTCTCTCTCATACGCCGCACAACACTGATATTATCTTCAGTCGTCGCTGTAGAAGGCCGTCCCTCACGCAAATCATCGGTGAGATTAGTTCGACCACGTTTGAATTCATTAAACCAGTTGTAAACTGTGGCACGAGATGGGGCTTCATCGTGAAAAGCCAATCGAAGTCTATCATAACTTTCTTGTTGACTTATATGACATCGAAAGTCATAAAAAATCATTGCACGAAAATTTTCTCGGCTTAAATTCATTCTGACGTGCACAGACAATTTTCAATTTGCCGCCAAATCGTAAAACAAATGAAAAATGAATGAAATGTATACTCATTTTATTGGTAAAGAGTTCTATTTTCAAAATTTAAACTTATTTTTTTAATATAATGCTTTTAAGTTGTCAGTTCTAAAAACTTTCAGTTTGGCCCTCGTATACTGCTAATCTCATTTAATTTTTCATATTGATAATATTTTTTTTTTGTTTCAGGTATGTAAAGGTTGCGGTTCCAAAGAGTCTCCATCAAAATTTTAATTGGTATTAAAAAAGTTATTCTATCTCCTATATAGGGGTTTGTTACTTAAAGAATTTATATATATATATATATATATATATATATATATATATATATATATATATATATATATATATATATATATATATATATATATATATATATATATATATATATATATATATATATATATATATATATATATATATATATATATATATATATATATATATATATATATATATATATATATATATATATATATACATATATATATATATATATATATATATATATATATATATATATATATATATATATATATATATATATATATATATATATATATATATATATATATATATATATATATATATATATATATATATATATATATATATATATATATGTATATATATATATATATGTATATATATATATGTATATATATATATATATATATATATATATATATATATATATATATATATATATATATATATATATATATATATATATATATATATATATATATATATATATATATATATATATATATATATATATATATGTAATCATCCCTTCTAAAACTTTATCTCTGACATCGCACGGTGGAACTTAACGCCGCACATACTTATATATAGGTAAGTCTAAAAATAAATTGTATTTTAATTACTTTCACAAATGTTCAAGTTGCTGCGTGTTTTAGTGCTTTGTGCAATCATTGTGTTTAAGGCGAATTCAATATATAAGCTAAATGTTGAGAGCGCCTCCACGGCTTGCAATAATTGGGGGTTCAAAACTTGCTGCGTTCAAATTTGTAATGTTTTCTTTAGGTATTTTTCTCTCCTCAGTGTGGATTAACACTTTAAAAAACTTAAAATATTTATTATATATAATGTATCAAAGTCTATATACTAAACTTAGTAATTCCATTGAACTTTAAGAAGAAATATTTAGAGTAGCTTTTACCTTGTAACTTGCAGTTGACTGCACTAAGAATTGGTCATAAAAGGGTAACACTTACTGGTACAAATGTTGTGATATAGCCTATCAAGACTATAGTCTAATCAGACTATAATCCTCCACTACAAATAGACTATACGATGCAAAAGCAACTTTTTAATCAATCCATTACCTTCTAAACGCGGTAAACTATTTCAAAACATATTCTTATATATGTGCTTTTGTTGGTAAAAACTGCGGCGTTAAGTTCCGCAGCTCAACACGTTATATCTCTAAACTAGATATATATCAGGGCCGTCGTGGCGCAGAGGCGTAAGCGTCTGTCTGTTAACGCTATCTACGGTTTGAGGGTTTTTCTATCTAAATTTTCTACGCTCTGGAGACTAGACAAAGCGTGGCGTTGAGTTCCGCCATTCAACACGCAATGCCTCGAAAAAGGCGGAAAGTGGAGACGGAGAAAGCAGGAACTAAGCAACGGAGTGTTTTAACACTAGGTTCGTATGGTTCCTGCAGTTCCCTCTGCCTACCCTGCATATGCGGGATGACAAAAAAAATATAGACGTAAACATTTTATACAGCAACGGGCTTAAATCTAAAGAAAACGTAAAAAAGAACTAAAGTAAATGTTTCGTGTTCTCGTATTCATCCTTGGAATCCAAAATGAGTACAAGTATCGAATTACATGGGAAAGATACCACAAGTATTTCAATAATATAACGACACTTACTTTATTTATATTAAAGTGTAATATTACGTTAAAATATTGCTAATCTTTTTGTTTATGATTTCAAAACTTTACGCTTTATCCCTAGCGGGGTAGTCAGGGAGAACGGAGAGTCAAACGTCCCTGCATACCTCTTCTGCCTCGTCCACTGTCATTAACCTCTTCATACACACTGTCCGGGTAGTCCTCATGCTTTTTACGTGACCTTCCTCCAGTATCTTTGATACTGTGTTTTCGAAAGTCAACCGAGGTCTCCCCTTATTATTCTTTGAACTTGCGCCTCTTAGACGATTACCAATAGGCGTGGGTTGAAATCCTGCTGTGTTCTATAGTTTTATACGTTTTCTTCAAAATTAATAATTTTTTTTTTAAGAAACTACATAGGATTCCTATTATAGGTAGTCATTTATATTTTTAGAGTTTTGTAGATATAGAGGCAAAATTTTAAACCGCTATTCATAATATTTTTTAGGTAAACAGCTTTATTAGGCGTTAAAAATACTCTAGGTTCATATGGTTCCTGCATTTCCCTCTGCCCTGCAATATGCGGGATAAAGCGTGAAGCTAAAAAAAAATTCGTCACTTATTTTTATGTTGCGCATGCGCATGCGCATATTCTGATTTATTTTCAGCTTTCTACTACTTTTTGTTTGTTCTCAGTTTACTTTACAATTATTTTATTATTTTAATACTCTTAAAAATATCTTGAAGTTTCTTTTTTTAACCTAACTTAACCTAATAGCAGAATATTTTATTTAATTTATTTTAAAACTATTTAAAAATTGAAAATATTTTAGTACCAATTTTTTTTTTATTTATTTAGAAAAATTACCCTTTCTGGTATTTGAAGTCACTACTAAAATTTCAGTATTATTTATATTCGATAACGAAAGAGGATCTTCCCCTTAAGTCATACAAGAGACCACACATTAACTGTAATTATTTAAGATTAATTGACGACTTCAGTTGTAAAACAAAATATTTTGTTATATGCAACAGTTGTGGGTTCGATTTCAATTAGGGGAGATGAATTATTTTCATTATTTGCTCTGGTTAAATCGAATAAAGAAACGCGGCGTTGAGTTACGCATAACAATTAAATTTCACATTTGACTTGAAAAATACCGCTTAAATTGATATTATGCAATGGCGACCTTATCTGAAGTGATTTCTTCCAGGCAACCTTTGAGATCACAGTAGATATGTAAGGTACCAAAAGGTTTATATATTTATTATTATAACATACATACATATACACATATAAACATACACATATCTATATAGACACATATACACGTTATATACATACAACGTTATACTATAGGGATACTATTCGACTGTAAGGACAATATATAGTATCATGATATTTATCAACAATTCTTTTTTAAGAAATTAACTCACAGAGTTGAGTTACGCAAGAAAAGGAGTATCTTAAGTATCTGTCTACCAGAACAACAATATTCTTGAAACACATTCACACATCGGAAGCTTAGTAGGGTTAATTTTTACCTTTTACCCCAAAAACGCACAAATCGCAAGCAATTTGGTCGAGTAAAAAGTGCAAGTTGGAGTTGCATGGCAAGGGTTCTTTTTTCTTAAAGAGGCAAATGAAATCTGCTTGTACATATGTATGCAGAATTGAATATTAATTTTATATAATACTCTTTATTGCACTAATTTTTACATTGAAAAGATTTTACACAGTTTAATAGTTTCGTACACAACGGTGGACTTATGTCTATAAGAGATCTCTTCCAGCCAACCGGTGGTGGTGGATGAGTTAAAGCAGCGGGTGAGAAGAGTGCAAATTATGGCTAATGAATCAATATCAAATACATATACGCATATATTTTATACATAAATACATACATACACATATACATATATATACATATACATATATTTCATGTATAGTATGATATAATATAATAAATATATAGGCTATATAACAGCATTTATAACATGTATAATGCTAGTATAGAACAACTTTAGAATGGTTACCTTTAATTTTAATTTCAATTTTTTTCAAGCAATATATATCTTAAATAAGGATTCAGTTCTATTATTTTGCAGTGCCGATCCCTAAAAACCAGAACCCTAACGAAATCAGAACAAACTTAAAGAAATATTTAGTAAAAAGAAAATATTTTTTCACTTTAATTCCAGTTCCAATTTAAATATATCCAAAAGCAAACAGAAGTGACGCGTGACGAGCCAAACTAAACATGACCTCCCTCTCTATGTCGGCGTTGAGAGATCAACGGCGCATGTCAAAAGAAAATCTTAATCTATCACTAAAGTGCTTTAAAATAGACCAGAAATAGAAAATAAATAAAGAATTCTTATTTAATAAAGTGATTTCCATCAAAAACCTTTGTCTAGGTAACTATCCTTTTTTCTAAAGTTCACGCTTTATCCCGCTCGTAGCAGGGTAGGCAGAGGGAATCGCAGGAATTGTGTAAACCTAGTGTTAAAATATGTTCACCGCGAATCGCCCTTAAAGGAGCCATTACGTGGTGTGGTGGAACTCAACGGCACGCTTGCATAGTTGCCAGAGCGAAGAAAATGGTAATGGAATAATCCATCTTCTCCTCATGGGAATCGAACCTACATACCGTCACGTTTATGGGTAGATGATGCGCCCCTACACCATGATGGAAGTCGGTCGAACATCTAATCATAAAGAAACTAAACTATTTCATAAATTAGAATAATATAACTGTTTTAAATCCAAAGAAAACATCTTCACATGACTATCAGTTATTGAGTTATTTATAAGCAAGCATACTTACATACATACACTTGCGAAATTTGACATATGTACTTGGGAACCAAATCAAACTCATATTTCCTGTGATGAAGATTTCATGATGAAGAGTTTTAAGAGGTTGCTTAAGTCTCCCTTTCTCTCTCTCTGCCTCTCTATCTCTCTCTCTCTTCTTGTATTTTTGTCTCACTCTTCAAATAAGAGAAGTCCATTTAATATTAGTAGATGGACAAATTTAAAACATTTCTTATATATTTCTTGGAATGACTTTTGCACAAGACCTTAACTGCATAACTTAAAACGTACAACCTAAAATCATATAGTAAAGAAAATTAAGTAATATAATTGTATTATTTTAATGTAGAGAGTAGTGACCCTTTTCTCTACTATTTTACATCATGAGGCGTTATAGTACAAGTATAACATTTGCAAGTAACAGTAAAATTTAAATATAAAAAATAGACAAAGCGCGGCGTTAAGCTCCGCCACTCAACACGCAATGCCTCGAAAAATAGAAAGCAAGGACTAAGCCTGCCTGCTTTGCCTAACCTGCCATGTGCGGGATAAAGCGTGAAGCTAAAAAAAATACAGAACCCTAATAATAGCATTGAATTCGCTTATCCACAAGGAAGCCATTTCTTTCCCACTATATTAAGCAGCATTCGCTAATTAAGTAAACTTGATTAGTATATATTAAGACGTTTTGAACATTTTTAGTAGAACTTGTTATCTTTATACCGGTTAGTGTAGTTGGTATTCGTAGGTTACAGGTTCAGATTTTTACTGAGACCTCAATCCTTCCTTAGTTGGTTTTGTTCTAGGATTAACATAACATAAATTTATTGTATATATTTATATTATTTTTATTTTTTAGGAGCCATCTTGTTTTTAATAAATGGGAATTAAATGGGAAATCTCGAGCCCATCCCGATATAAATTTGCCTATATGTCAGCCTCACTCACTCAACAGCCTTTAATTGAGGCTCTAAACTTTTAAAAACGTTTTTATTCAGAACTATGAAAAAAGCATACTTTAAAATTAAAAACGAACACCTAAATTACAAAACAAATATTAAGAAAAACGCCATATATAAAACAAAAATAAGAAAATGGTTTGTAAAAATGTATGAAAACCGCTTAATTTTCTTGACATTTATCACATTATCATATTGAAAAATCTATAAGTTTTTACTAAAGAATACCTCATTTTACCTTAAGACAGACGGACAGTTCGTTTTGGCATCCCTATTTGAAAAAAAAAAACAAATTTGACACCTGTCAATGTCAAAATGTTTTTTTTTTTAATCTTTATCCCTTTTACCATTTCTGCTTGGCTTCTTTCATTAGGCTTAAATATTTTTTGTTGAAACACAACCCTTGGAATTCGATATTAGAAAAAAAAATTTACGTCTAAACTTTAATTAACTTTGAAAAGTTGGACTACCTTTGCTTTCTACATACAGACATATATACGTTTGATATAAAATTATCACTTTCTCTACTCTCCTAAATCTCTCGCTCTAAAAAAATTTTCGCTTCATAAGGTAAAATAGTAGATCAGATTGATTACAAGGTCTGCCTGTAAACGCGATGGTTTGAGGGTTCGATTCCCACACGGGGAAGATGGATTTTTCTTTTTCCATTTTCTCCGTTCTGGAAGCTAGGCAAAGCGCGGCGTTGAGTTCCGCCACACAACACGCAATGCCTCAAAAGGCGAAAAGCGGGGACGGAGAAAGCAGTGACAAGCAACGGAGTGTCTTAACACTAGCTTCATTTGGTCCCTGTAGTTCCCTCTGCCTAACCTGCAATATGCAGGATAAAGCGTGAAACTAAAAAAAAACAATGTATCTAGACCAAAGGAGTGTTAACACTACATTTCTTTATTTTCTAAAATTAAGTAAAAATTATAAAAACGGCCAAATAAAATATTCAAATGAACGTAACCCTTCATCTGCTAGGGCTCCACCCTAGCAAATACTGGAACAAAGGGGACTGATTAGTTCTCTGTAACACTTTAATTTGTAACGCGTGCCTTCAGTGTTTTATCTCTACATGAATACTCTTATTAGAAAACTAAAGTGCCGGAATGAAAGAGTCCTAGAATCCTCTTCTATGCTTAAAAACATATGTATATATATTTAAAATGGTGGAAATTGAAGAGCTGTTAATACTAATCGTAATAATCGGTTAATATTGTAAGAAAGACGTACAATAGACATTTAAGAAACATGCAAATTTTTGTAATTGACTTAATACAATTGACTCAATACAAATATACATATATTTAGTTTAAACTGTCTTATGAGGACCGTCGTGGCGCAGAGGCGTAAGCGTCTGCCTCTAAACGCGACGGTTTCTGGGTTCGATTCCCACTCGAGGAAGATGGATTTTTCTATTTCCATTTTCTTCGCTCTGGCAACTAGGCAAAGCGCGGCGTTGAGTTCCGCCACTCAACACGCAATGCCTCGAAAAAGGCGGAAAGCGGGGGCAGAAAAAAGCAGGGACTAAGCAACGGAGTGTCTTAACACTAGGTTCGTATGGTTCCTGCAGTTCCCTCTGCCTACCCTGCCATGTGCGGGATAAAGCGTGAAGCTATAAAAAAATAAAGTATCTTAAAATGTAGGCAAAGTGCGGCGTTGAGTTCCGCCACTTAACACAACAACAACAACATAGTGTCTTAACACTAGGTTCGTAAAGTTCCTGCAGTTCCCTCTGCCCACCACGTGGTACGTGCGAGATAAGCGTGAAGCTATAATGTAATTTTTAGTAATCATTGATATATTGTATATTATGATGAATTTATAAATATGTATGTATATATCCGGATAAAACATATAAATATATATATCAATTAAAATATACTCAGATAAACATATTTATTGTTATATAGGTAGCATATATGTGTTTATGTTTACTTGTCATAGTTTATATTTCTTACTTACCTCTTTTAAGTGTATCTTTTCGCCCTAACCGTTATCTGTAAGAGATGGCTACTAAGCCATAAGATCACCTTTTTGTGTTATTTTTTTTAATTTGTATGATCAAATAAAGAAAAAAATAATAAATATATTAAGTGTACAGCATCAAAATTATCAATTTGTGGCAAAACTAGATACAAACTAAATGAAAATGCTCAGCTAAACGTTTTCCTATGAGATATACACGAGGCTCACGCCTTAAACCACTTCCCACCATTAAATTCGCAGACTCTAAAACAAAATGCAATTGTTTTTTTCATTATAACACTCCAAATTCCTACACTCAAACGGTCACTATATGGGAATCTGCACGTGTTCACCCTTATCGCCTCCCATAATAATATATACGAAAATGAACTTTATAACCTGAAAATAAAGCATATTTTTCCTCGGCGGTATAATGGACCGAGGGGTGGTATTATAGGGTTAGGGGATACAGAAGTGCTTTTTGATTTTACACTCGTAGCGTTTAGAAAAGCGTGTAACGCCAGAAGGCGATTATGGCCATGAAATGGACTTGTATACTGCAATTTAAGGGAACTGTTGTATATATGATTCATTTACAGGCTATTTCGTTTGTGATAGTGGCATCTTTTGAAGCAATCTTTTGAATTTAGTGATAAAGGCATATAGATCTTTTAAATTTAGTGATAAAGGCATATATATCTTTTTAATTTAGTGATAAAAGTATACAGATCTTTTTAATTTAGTGATAACGACTTATAGATCTTTTGAATTTAGTGATATATAATTATAATCATTTTACAATCTTTTAAAATTTTAAGAGAATATTTTGTTAATATATTTGGGGAGCGCAACCTGAAAAGCTCTTTTTTTTGTTGACGCAGGAAAGAAACCCAATCTTAGGAAACGTGGAAAGCTCTAGGCGTACCTACTTTCTAGATTCAATCTTGTTAAATACAGGATAAAGGTTGAAGCTTAAAAGTAATTAAAAAAAAACAATAAAATAATTAATGGGAAACACAGAATTATATTTAAGTAACTGTAAACAGTAGTAATTCTTGAATTCATTCTAAGGATACTTAATCCACACTGAGGATAGAAAAAATACTTAAGGAAAACATATAAAAGTCTTGTCTTGAGAGTGCTTGCACGGTACGCAAGAGAGCGTGGTATCAAATCCCGCTGCATTCAAAATTTTTATGTTTTCTTTAAGTATTTTTTCTATCCTCAGTGTAGATTAACACTTTAAAAATCAAAAAAAATCATTCAAAGGAGTTTCGTGTCACTAAATACTCTCTTTCTAACACATCTATTCATGTTTAAACTTTTACATTTTTTGAATTCATCCGGTATTTAACGTAAGCAAAGGGAACCCTAGTGTTAAAACACTATGTTTTCTAATTTTCGCCCTTTTAGGCATTGCAAATTGAGTGGCAGAACTCGCC
This sequence comes from Dione vanillae, assembly GCA_037178615.1. Taxonomy (NCBI): domain Eukaryota; kingdom Metazoa; phylum Arthropoda; class Insecta; order Lepidoptera; family Nymphalidae; genus Dione; species Dione vanillae. The sequence continues at coordinate 1,228,956 of JAZFAU010000318.1, read as the reverse complement.
CTTTACCGTGTTACCAGAGCGTATAAAATGATAGTAATCCATTCACCCCTTATTGGAATCGAACCCACAAACTGTCGCTTTTACAAGCAGATTCTCTGCTTCTGATATATAAAAATATTTTTTTACTAAAAATATTTCATATTAACATCTCATCATTATATTTTATGAGATAATATCAGTTTTCAAACAAAGGTCTTATTGACCCTATATCTGTCCTTTTTACACACACCTTGTAAAAAAAAATAGATGGATTTGACCCTTTTTTGCTACACTTTTTTGCGCGATTTAATTATTTGTTCACTAATTCTTTTAGATAAAATATACATTTTTTGTACTTTTCTCGTATTTGTGATAATATGTGGTTAGTGTGGTTAGTTTATGGACTTTTCGACCTCATCTTCCAAATTTACGGGTTAGTTAAACTTAAAGCTTTTTATATATAGTGTATAGTGAAGCTTTTGCTTTTGAATGTTTTATTTTGGCTTACACTTAATATAAAAAATTAAAGACACGATAAATATGTATATATATATATATATATATATATATATATATATATATATATATATATATATATATATATATATATATATATATATATATATATATATATATATATATATATATATATATATATATATATATATATATATATATATATATATATATATATATATATATATATATATATATATATATATATATATATATATATATATATATATATATATATATATATATATATATATATATATATATATATATATATATATCGACATAGAGTTATATACTTATATAAAAATACCCAAAAGAAGAACCGTATGTCTATAACATATTCCAAACAAACTATTTTTAAAACAAAACCCAAAGAATTAGCTGCAGCCATTCTGACCTGCGCACGCGCAGCTTTCCATTTTGTTATATAGTGATTTCACTTTATCGATATTCATATATTAATAATTTTATTTTTTTTTATAATTATATTTTTATTAATATGCAAACAAAACCATTTTTTGTGAATAAAGCCCATATTTATTTCAATGCATAAAAATAGCTTAAATTAATAAGAAATACATTAAAACAAATAAAATATATTAAAATTGCAATGCATAGTTGTAGTAGAACTCGTTAGAGAGAATCTAGTTTCAAGACACTCCAATTTCTCCGTCCGAATTCACATTATGTGTAGAGTAGCAGAGTTAAACGCCGTACTCATAAAATTGACATTTTTTATTAAAAAATATGTAAAAATAACAAATTTAGAATTATTTTGTTGTAACTTTGTGCCATATATCTTTGTGAGAAGGACATCTTAACACTCGGTTCCCTCTATTTCACCTGCTATGCGGGATAGAGCGTGAAGCTGTAAAAAATATATTGTTTCTTATTATAATGAGGGAAAAAATTAAAGCTGCCTTTGTTACATAAATATACACAACTTTATGACAAGTTAAAGTAAAGCTTTTACACTTAAATAAGATAAATAGTAGCTTTTGAATAAACTTAAGTGCTTAAAGCGCCATCGTCTTTTTATCCGATTACGTGAAGGAGTGAAAAGGTTGTATGTCAAAATATTGTACTTATTTTCACCTTTGTTCATTTAGAGATATGTTAGGTTAAGTTGAGTTAGGTTGCGTAATTTAACTCCGCGTGTTAGTGTACCAGTTCTAGAAAAAAAAAAAACAAATTTTAAATTAAAAAAAAAAGAATATTGAAGCCTTCCTATGCTTTTTCATATTGTAATGGAACCCACGATCACCTAAAAAATGAAGCATTACTGTATGATAATAAACATATATGTACCAAAATAAAATACTAATATATTAAAAAAATTAAGTTATTTTTTTTTCTAACCATACTCAAAAGGAGACAAAGGAATGCACGTTAAATCACTTAGCGCTAGTGATGTGACAGTTCCGTTGAAAAGTTTATCGATTCTTTTGTAAATATAATATGATGGCACGTCATTATCCTGTCATCGGTTCCGGTTCGATGCGCCGTTGAGGCAGGATGAATCATTCGACTGTGTTTGGCTGTCTTTTTTTTTTTTGGATATATTTAGGACTTTTGGTAATTTAAATCAATTTTATTTATTTTTATTTTTATTTTCTTTTTACTTCACGCTTTATTCCTCGTGGCAGGGTAAGCAAGAACCTGATCAGCTTAATGTTCAACACTCCGTTCCTCACTCTCCGCTTTTCAAGGCATTGCGTGTTGAGTGGCGGAAATCAACGCCACGCTTTGCCTACTTGCCAGAACAAAGAAAATGTAAATGAAATAGTCCATTCTCCTCAAATGGGAATAGAACCCACATACCATTGTGTATACAGGCAAATGTTATGCCTTTGCGCTAAGACGATCTTCTATTTCTTTTTGCAATAGCTAACGTGGTACAAAAAATTCTAGCTGGTTGTTAGATCGACCCTTGTCAAGGAAACTACGCACGGAATTGGTTTCCGCTACCAAAACTCACAACTTCTGAAGCTACGAGAAAAATTAAAAAGCAGAGTGTCTTCGTACTACACTCTACCAATACTGATGATGCGGGATAGAGCGTGAAACAAAGAACAACTTCAGTGTATGTAGATATATTTATTTGAAAAAGGCAATATATAACCTATATGAAAGATACAGACATATATATGTATATAACATATATAATTTTAATATAGGTTGTATATTCTTCTTCTTCTCAGAATGTTTACTTCGTATATTGTAATATGAATCTCTCTCTGCTCTTACAATCAGAGACTGTCGCTGCTTCAATAGTTTCAGTACACTTAAGTTAGAAACACACAAACTATGTACAGGTCACAGCCTTGTCAGTGGTGAAGGTGACTCGCCTGACTAACTGTGGGAACTTAATAGTAACACTATATAACTATATGCTATATATGTAAATGTAGTGATATATCACTGCGTTTTCTCAGCTTATTCGAGAGAAAATAATAAAACTACGTGATTTTGCTTCCCGTTTCCAATTCCAATATTCTTAAATATATTATATATAAAAACCACCATACACTAACGTGACATAGGTAACATATTCGATTCCTATAAAAAAAATCAGTTAAACAAAATTAAAAGCCTTTTATGATCTTTACGTATCTGTGCCGGAGGAGAAAAACTAGAGTTAAACCACTCCACTTTACTCTTATTTAGAGAGTACGTGCTAAGTAGCTGGTTCAATAGTTAAAATAACAAGAACAGTAGCCTGTTTGTATGTCTGTCATCGACATAATATAATAGTATAAACTATCTATAAAAAAGATAAAAGATAAATATATAGAAAAAGTCCTCTTAAAGCTGTGACTGTCGCTTTTGATGGTATCAAGTGGATGTTTTGTTTCTACACGTATTGTCAAAGTTTCATACCTCCTAAACTATTTTTCTATGAGGACCATCGTAGAGTAGAGGTTCAACGTCTGCCTGTGGATGGTGAGTGGGTTCGATTTCCACTCGGGAAGATGGATTATTCTATTTCCATTTTCTCCGCTCTGGCTACTAGGCTATAGTCTAGGCGGGGTTGAGTTTCGCCGTCGAACAATTTCTCTGTCTCAATGAAAGGAGGAAAGTGGGAAACGGAGTGTCTTAACACTAGATACCGAATACTGCGGTTTTCTCTGCCTTACCCAGCTATATGTAGGATAAACTGTGAAGCAAAAAAAAAACCAAAAAAAACCTATTTATCTTTCCTTTTTCTACTGACTGTTCAATGCTGAAATTTCTCCTTTAAGAAAAACTCTCCTCCTTTCTCCCCTCCTTTTGTTAGCACGAGAAGAGAATATTTTGAATTACGAAAACGGGAAAGCTCTTTCCAGGTTTAAAATTTATATGATTAAAATATGCTTAAGGAATTATTTTATGACAGCTTGAGTTGGCTTGGTATAGAACGAACTGGACTGTACTAGACTATTTTTTTTTTAAATAAAGTTCACTTCTATAATAGTTACCATTTTTTGTTAATTACACAATAAACAAAGAAAAAGCGCGGCGTTGAGTTCCGCAATAACTCGAAAAAAGGCGGAAAGCGGGGACGGAGAAAGCAGGGACTAAGCAGCGGAGTGTCTTAACACTAAGTTCATATAGTTCCTGCAGTTCCGTTTGCCTACCCTGCAATATGCGGGATAAAAGCGTAAAGCTTAAAAAAAGAAAGAAAAAATGTTGAAGGAAATATATAAAAAATAGGTACCAATGAAGTGCGCGTTCAAATTCATTCAACTTTTGTTTAAGAAGTAAGCTAAACTGTTTTTTTCTTTTCTATACACTGATTAAATTGTCATAATCATCATTAATAATGTCCAAAGACTAATAAAATTATTTGACAGGCGTAGTAAAAAAAATAACATCTAAATTACTCTATATAAAAAGTTTGACAATCTCTGGAAAATAGTTGAAAGGAATTCGTTAACCGTGGATTTGAACGGGCACCTATCCAGTTAAGGTAAAATAAACCTACGATCATGGTCATAGAATTCAAAATCCATTTAAAAATATATTTAATAAGCTTTAATATATAATACAAATAAAATTGAATCGTAATACCTTGTGGTACAGTGGATTTTTAAACGTAAGTTCCCAGATTCTATACATTGAAATCGTTCGAGTGTAAAAAGTAATCTCGCACGTGACGTATGTTAAGCAATTTGAAAAAAGTTTTTATGTTCTAATTTAAATATCCAAGATTTGTTCTTTAAGAATTAAAAAAAAATGGAGAAATTAATAAAAACTTCTTCATCTGGAGAAGGAACTACTTAGTGGTACGAAGAGAAGCTCAGTGCAGTGTCTAGGTCTGATGATACAAGAGTAGATTTAAAGAAGTCCTGACAGTCCCCTCTCCCCCCCTCCCCTTTGCCTTTCCCCACGGATGGAGGGACTCCATGAGGATTTTCCAACCGGATACCAAAAAAAAAAAAGTTCTTCACCCATAAAAATAGGCTAATCTATACTATAGAAGAATCTAGATAAATCTTTTACAAACTATGGGGAGATTTCGCTGTTATACCTCTCGCTTTTACTGCAACTGTATTTAAATTAACACAATGTATTCCTGGGATAAAAAAGCTGAATTTGAACCTACGCCTCTTACAAACCGATGAGTCGCGGGTTCATTTCCCGCTACGCTTTATGTATATTCTTTATTTTTATTGTCGATTAACACTTTAAAAATCATAAAAAGCCTATTCCTGGTTAGTTTACTTATTTTAAAATTATATTTTTTTAGGTGAATTTGTTTCCCATGCTTTTCACTTAAATAAAGTATTATAACTTATTTGTTAACTTCTTTAATTTTTAAAGCATAATAGAAGCCATCTTGATGCACTGGAATACTATCTGGCTGCGACGGTTGGAGGTTCAATCCATAAATTAAAAAAAATATATATTATACTGGTAAAATATAGTGCAAGGTTAACTTTTGCGGGCCAACAATGGAATTATTGTAACGCCTCGAAAAAGGCGGAAGAGGGAGAACCTCCCAAGGTTCCTGCGATTCTCTCTGTATGTGGGCTTTGAAGCTATAAAAAATAAATATTGTACAAATGTAATTGACAGTGGGTTATTTATTCACGCTTTATCCCGCATATAGCAGAGAGAAGGGCTCTCTGCTATATGCGGGATAAAGCGTGAATAAATAAATAAAAAATTTAAGTTAGGTAAGCTTAATATTTTTCTATTGTTTTAAGTTCACGCTTAAAGTGGTCGACAGAGGCATCGAAAAATAGAAAACAAGTGTTAAAGCACACCGTAACTCACATAACATTTTGCAATGCATTTCGTATTGAAGAGCGTAACTTACCGCCGCAGTTTTCAATAGCGTAGAAAATGAAAAATAATTCATTCTCCCCTTATGGGAATCGAACCTACAAAGCGTTTCGTTTACAGTCAGACTTCCCTCTGCGACACGACGGTCTGTAATATGTTCTCATTCGTCAGGATTTGAACTCCCAACATACTATAATTCAAAGTTTTATACCACTATACTGCAATAGATTTCTTAATTGGGTGAAAACGGATGCGTCACTGTATTTACAAGTAACAGCGTCGCAGCAAATATTTGAAGTTGTAATTAGGCTGTGTTCAACGTACAGACAGATGTATATATTTTTTATCAACTGTTACTACCGGTTTTATTTTGTTGAAATATATGTATATGTATAATTTTTTTAAAGAACTGAATGAACTGAACTGAATTTAGTAGTATTTTGATCGTATACTATATTTTGTACCCTTTTTAAGAATCTATGGCGCAATTCATTGTTTAAAGTAAAGTGACATTTATTAAAAAAATAATAACTTTTGACTTTTTGTTTATTTTTATATATATATATATATATATATATATATATATATATATATATATATATATATATATATATATATATATATATATATATATATATATATATATATATATATATATATATATATATATATATATATATATATATATATATATATATATATATATATCTCAAAATCTAATTTGCTTTAGTAAAGTCGGTTAAAAGATAAAAGCATATTATCATGGGCATTATTAGATAAAACTAAGATTATACTAAAAGTGTGTCACGAGATACCCAAAGCCGCGTCAATCATGTGTACATCCTATCCTCATCCTGTGAGAAGGTGGCCAGGATGACATAGTATCCATAGGAACGGACACTCACTGTCCTTTGGCATACATATTAAGTGGTAATCTTTTTATAGCTTTATGCTTTATCCCGCTTGTAGCAGGGTTGGCAGAGAGAACTGCGAGAAGTGTGAGATAATAATATATATCTCCATTTTCCGCTTTCTGGCCTTTCGAGTTATTGCGTGTTGAGTGGCGGAACTCAACACCGCGCTTGCCTAAAATGGATAAGAAATAGTCCATTCTCCCCAAATGAGAATCAAATTCCAAACCAACGCATTTACGAAGGCGATGGCTTGCACCTCCGTCTATATATGCTTCAGTGGTGAAGTGTCCATTTAAAACGATTCTCATTAGCTTACCTATTGTAAGTCTTAATAAATTATTAAACAACAAAAATCCCATGAAAATCTATTTTATATATATATATATATATATATATATATATATATATATATATATATATATATATATATATATATATATATATATATATATATATATATATATATATATATATATATATATATATATATATATATATATATATATATATATATATATATATATATATATATATATATATATATATATATATATATATATATATATATATATATATATATATATATATATATATATATATATATATATATATATATATATATATATATATATATATATATATATATATATATATATATATATATATATATATATATATATATATAGCTTCACGCTTTATCCCGCACAAGGCAGGGTAGGCAGAGGGAACTGCAGGGACCGTGGGAACCTAGTGTTAAGACACTCCGTTACTTAGTCCCTGCTTTCTCCGTCCCCGCTTTCCGCCGTTTTCGAGGCATTGCGTGTTGAGTGGCGGAACTCAACGCCGCGCTTTGCCTAGTTTACCAGAGCGAAGAAAATGGAAATAGAAAAATCCATCTTCTCCGACTGGGGATCGAACCCAGAAACCGTCGCGTTACAGGCAGACGTTGCGCCTCTGCGCCACGACGGTCCTCAACCTTTATAAGAATTAAAAAAATACACTCTTTGCCATTTAAATGTCGTAAATCTCTCAACGTCTCAATCTCTCAATCTGAGAGTGATTGATATCTCATCTTTTTTGTATTGAATACATTTATGTACATTTAGAATACAAAAATACATGATCAATAGCCGTTATTAGGTATATATAATATAGAAAATTAAAATGGCAAAGTCTAAAAGCTACTGAAAGCTCAAACATTTCAAGCAGAACCACAGGTCGAGCTTATATCGTTTTACAGCTTCACACAATCCAGTGACGATGTGACGTGACTGTACGCAAATGGCTGTATAAACAAATATTTACTTGGTTATTCTCCAACTATTACGGCTGGAAATTTAAATATTCCCACGGTGACACCTTTTAATGAGTGACGATCGTTTGACGAGTGTATTTGCTTTCATGGTAAAGGTAGTAGGTTCTTTTTTAGTGTTATTTTTCTATAGACGAAGGGTAAAAAAGACAGAGTGTTGAAGTATTTTTTTTACAATTTAACCGGATTAATCGCGTATATTGACATTTTTGGGAAACCCAACTTTTTGAACACTTTGCAGTAGTGTGTGGTCACAAATAGCGGATAGACTGAGGTGGCATTCGTCTGTCATTTGATATAATGATTATATCAAATTATTTTTTAAGCCTTACAGAAAAATGAGCTAATTTTTGAGACCAGTTGAATGTAATATTCCTTGTGCAGGAGAAATATTTCATTTTATATATTTTGTTCTTCGAGATCTAATAGAGAAACCAAATTAACCTACATAGCCCTTAGAGTTGTGGACTTGGGTGACAGTAGGCAAGGCATATAAGGCTGGAAGCTGCCAGAGGCTCCATAGGACCTCATACCTGGTGGAAGTCACCGGAATCTAATGGATCAGAGATCAAAACCAGTCTTTATAACGCTAAATCGAGGATACCTTTGTGCAGCAATGGACGTGTTCCAGCTCATATAATGATGATTATTGTTCATGATATTGTGTATAATCCTGTCAGAGGAACAAAATGTTGACTTCTCCGATTGGGAATCAAACCCATGCCCCATTTATAAACAGTTTGATGTTACTTCATTTTTAAAATGTACTATTATTGATTAAGTCTGACATACTGTAAAATGGAAATTGTATTCTCCACTCGGTGGAATGACAAAGGGTGGCGTTTCTTTGTTACACAGCGCAGGTTAGTCGACAGTGCTTTGTGTATATTTTTTTTCATTTTTTAGTCATTGATGTGATTTTTTTTTCAGTATAATTAGAGTTTTATCACTTTGTTGGGTGTTTGGATGACACCAATAAAAAAGTTGGTATCACTCACTTTTGATCAATGCTTGAATTGAAGAGGATAGTGTAAAACGATGGGCCTAGAATAAAGACAACCTAAAAAATACTACACTTGTACATGTTTAAAATAAGCAGAAAGAGAAAATATTATTTTCTCTTTACACTATACTTACTAAGAACCGTTGTGGCGTAAAGGCGCAGCGTCTGCCTGTAAATACGACGGTTTATGGATTCGATTCCCATTTGGGGAGAATGAATTATTTCATTTCCACTATTTTCGCTTTGATAACTAGGCATGGGCGGCGTTGAGTTACGCCACTGAATACGCAGAGCCTTCTAGGACAGAAAATCTGGGACAGAGTGTGTTAATACTAGATTTTCAGGGTTTCTACAGTTCCCTCTGCCTACCCTCCAGTACGCAGGATAAAGCGTGAAGCTAAATTAAAAAAAAATTACGATATATATATATATATATATATATATATATATATATATATATATATATATATATATATATATATATATATATATATATATATATATATATATATATATATATATATATATATATATATATATATATATATATATATATATATATATATATATAACGCGACACTACACTACAGAACCCTAAAAAGAGGATGTGACCGTCCAAGCATACGTGTGTCACACAAACTTTAAACATCCAAGCGCACGTTAGTAAATGCCATATAAATCATTGCTATCGCATCTAACGAGATAACTGACGTGTTGTGATGTATTAGCTCCTGTACAGATTGTACTGAGGCTGTAGGTAGTGCTAAGATATTTTAGGATATTGTTTTTTTAAGCTTCACGCTTTATCCCGCTCGTAGCAGGATTGGCAGAGTGAACCGCAGGAACCGTAGGAACCTAGTGTTAAGATACTCCGTTCTCCGCTTTCTGCCTTTTCGAGGTATTGTGTGTTGAGTGGCGGTACTCAACGCCGCGTTTGCCTAGTTGCCAAGTCGAAGAAAATAGAAAAGGAAAACGTCATCTTCCCCGAGTTCCCCGATTGAACCCACAGACCGTATATATTTATAATTTGCTATTTAACAATGTATATTTTAAATATTTTAATTTTTTTTTCGTAGTAGGGCATAGTTGTTGGATTAATACCCAAATTGGGGAGTTGATTCCCTAATTTTGGTAGATTGTTATCTTGAATTAAATTTGAATTCTACGTTATTGGTATGTACTGAACATGTTGTTTTCGAAGAAAATTGTCGTGAAAATAATAAATTGTCAAAAATAACGAGTTGTAAAGTGAACGTAAAGTAAAATATTATTTAATGTACAAGCTATTTTGTATTTTTAACTTTACCTTGAGTCCTATCACATAGCAGGATAGACAGAGAGAACGGTTAGCTCACGGAACCCATTGCTAAGACACTCCGTTCTCCGCTACCCGCTTTTCGAGGAGTTGACTACTGCTAACTGCATAAACCTAATTTGAAAAAAAAAAACGACAATCTGATATATATTTTTATTTTGACTAAAAATAGTGAATATACCTGGTGTATATGGGGTTATGCCGACCTGCTCCATGGTTCAAAACGGTAAATAAGGTCATGGGTATCCCAAAGACTGAAATGTCCAGCAGAAGACTGGTTGGTATGGAAGCAGATTATCAGCTCTGGTACCAAGACCTTTAGAGCTTTACCAATGAAGAAACCGATTAAGAAAAAGATATTTGTGAGACGTGAATTGATTTTTTATTGTAATCTGTATAGTACGTTAAATACTTCTTAAATTGAACCTGTGACTACCTTCTCCCATTTCAATATCTAAAACCATCCGCTGTCATACTTCTATACATATTACAATATTTAACTTGATAACTTTGATCGATGATATACTTCCGAACTAGCACTATTAAGTTGAAGTCATATTGAGAGCTATGCTATATATATTTATATTTATTAAATTATTTACATCTCTCTTTCTCTCTCCCTCCCTACCTCTTTAATAGGAGAGTAATGCTAAAACACTACATTTTTTATTTATTTAATAGTACAATGCTTGGTTTTAATTAGTTATTTAATTTTCTTTCAAAGAATTAGTTATTATACTTTCTTTGCTATGGCTATTAGGCAAAGCGCGGCGTTGAGTGATGCCATTTAACACGCATATCTCTAATTTCGACGGAAAGTAGGAAAAACAGTGTCTTAACTCTAAGTTCCATTCACTTAGGCTGCTAATGGGGTTTGGGGATACAGCGAGAGGCTATTTAGTTCTTAAATTTGTCATGCCTTATCCCGCTCATAGCAGGGTAGGCAGAGGAAACCGGAGAAACCGCGAGAACGTAGAAGAACGAATCTTCATTCGAAGCATTGCGTGTTGAACTGTTGAACGCAACGCCGCGCTTTTCCTAGTTACCAGAGCGAAGAAAATAAAATGAAATATTCCATTCTCCTCTCACGGGAATCAAACAAAGACTGTCGAGTTTACAGGCAAACTATACTCGTCTCTGCGCCACGACGGTCTTCCATTTCACTTGTCTTTCATAGAAGCGCTTAATATCGAGGTTACAAAAACCAGTACAAATTCGGCTTCCCGCATATATCAACTCGTACTAAAGTGAAAAATATAGTGTTAACGTGTTACATGCGGGAAAAAGAAACCTAAAAGCGCTTTGTTTTCAATTCAATTTTTTTCATAATAATTTGGAGCTTGGTACTATTTGTTCCATTCAATTCAATTCAGGTCACACATAGATACATTTCATGTATGTATATATTTGAATATATGTATGTATGTATGTATGTGTGTGTGTGTGTAACTCGCAACTGGGATACAATTAAGTGAATGTAGCGGGCAATCAGAGTGGAGTATTGTTAGAGTACAATCAAAGAGAGAAGTCGTTATTACTTTTTTTTTTCATTTCCTGGATTTGAACTTTAGACTAAATGAATAAGCAATAATTGTATTTTTGTTTTATTAGATTTTTTAGTTGTGAACGCCTTGAAACAATCTATGTGCTTTGACAGCTGTTCTCAGGAACCTATATTAGCATTTAATTAGCATTAGATTTATTGAAATACCAGTGTTAAGTTACGCCACAATTTTGAGGGCACGAAAAGGCGGAACTCTAAAATGTTATTAATGCCACTTAAATATCGTTTTAATTTCATTTTATACGTAAATAAAATACTAACTTTGTATTTGTTAATAAATTTTAACATTGATATCGATTGAGTTTTGAAAACACAGTATCGAAGATACTGGAGGAAGGTCGCGTAAAAAGCATGAGGATTCCCCGGAGAGTGTGAAGAGGCTAATGACAGTGGACGAGGCGGAAGAGGTATGCAGGGACCGCAGCGTTTGGCGCTCCGTTCTCTCTGATTACCCCGCCAGGGATAGAGCGTGAAGTTATGTGTGTGTGTGTGATATCGATAAAAACTGATTTAGTGCTTTAAGTTCAAAAGTGACAAAATAATAAAGAAGAATAAAGGAAAAAAAGGAGATAATAAAGATAAGAATAAAGATGTTGATTAAAATTTAATTTTGAACGCGTTCACCAACCGTCTGTACATACAACAGTCGCGCGTGTCGTCCGTCCGTCTCACTTAGAGCCCCTTCGTTATAGTGCTGCCAATTTGTGTTATACATTGAGAAATGTACCGCAGGAATTTGCATTCGATGGTTTTTTTTCCCCTACCTCCCGTAACAGCAGAGAAAGTAGGTTTAGGTTTCTCAAAAAAGACGTAAAGATATCACTTACTTGGGAACATACAAAAAAAAAATAAATACATATTGTCAATCTCTTGCCACACAATCAATATTGAGAGAGCTGTGCTTTAAATAACTTAAAGGAGTTTACATTTTTAATGTGGAATAGTATCTTGTTGTAATGTGAGAAAGAAAGAAAAGAAGGTACCTGCCTTGTGCGGGATAAAGTGTGAAGCTAAAAAAAATAAAAATAAAATAACAAAGGATTTTCTCCTTCAGCCCAAGAATTAACTAGTGTTAGTCTTAACTAGTGTTAAGACACTCCGTTGTTTCTTAATTCTTGGGCTGAAGGAGAAAATCCTTTGTTATTTTATTTTTATTTTTTTTAGCTTCACACTTTATCCCGCACAAGGCAGGGTCGGCAGAAGGAACTGCAGGGACCGTGGGAACCTAGTGTTAAGACACTCCGTTACTTAGTCCCTGCTTTCTCCGTCTCAACTTTCCGCCGTTTTCGAGGCATTGCGTGTTGAGTGGCGGAACCCAACGCCGCGCTTTGCGCTTTGTTATTTATCGTCTTTTTTTTTTGAGAGTTTGCGTAATTCAACGCCGCGCTTACTTTTGTTATTAACATGAGGAACATTATAATAATACGTCTTATGTTTGATCTATATATTAAATTTTTGTTGTTAGACTATTATAGTAAATTGATTTGGATTTACAAAACAGATCGAATAGAATTTCCAGTTCTTCTTATAGATTTGTAATTAAAATTACCTTTTTTTTTAGCTTCACGCTTTATCCCGCATATAGAAGGGTAGGCGGAGGGAACTGCAGGGACCGTTGGAACCTAGTGTTAAGACACTCCGTTGTTTAGTCCCTGCTTTATCCGTCCCCGCTTTCCGCCTTTTTCGAGGCATTGCGTGTTGAGTGGCGGAACTCAACGCCGCGCTTTGCCTAGTTTGTCAGAGCGAAGGAAATGAAAATAAAAATCCATTTTCTCCGACTGGGGATCGAACCCAGAAACCGTTGCGTTACAGGCAGACGTTGCGCCTCTGCGCCACGACGGTCCTCACTGTTATATTATTATACTATAATTATAATTAAATACTATTCTTCTTACACATAGCGGGTAAAACAGGGAACCTAATGCTTAGACACACTGTTCTCCAATTTCAACACAAATAAAAAATATTCTTCGAACGGAAATCAAATACGCAACCGACGCAACCTAACCACTGTACCACTGTACACTTACTTGTATTTTTTTATTATTTTTTTTAATCCCAACCCCTACACCGTTTATGATGCGTAAAAACAAAAAAAATCGTTACAAATTAAACAATTAAAAAAGAACAACCCCTAAATGCTTTAAATATACTACCATCGTGAGAGCGAGTGCTTCAAAGTTCCATACAAAGTCGATGACATTTCCAATTCTTTCTTTTGATCTTCGCTTGAGAGACTACCAAAGGATTGCTAAGTTGCCTGCAGCTTTCGCTTAGTACGATTGAATAAATAGGGTGCTTTATTTGAAAGCTGGATTCGAACCCGCTTCTATTGACCCTAAGATTATTACTAAAGAGATTAAGTTTAAATAAGTCAATAGAAGCTCCCAAAGAGTATCGTCCGTGTAGCAGTCTGCCTATAAACGCGATGGTTTGTGAGTTCGATTCCCTTTCGGGGACGATAAAATTTTCATTTCTATTTTTTTCACCCTGGCCAACTAGGCAAATCGCAGTGTTTAGTTCCGCCACTCAACACGCAATGATTCGAAAAGGCGGAAAGCGGAAAACGTAGTGTCTTAACACTAGGTTCCTTCGATTTCTGTGGTTTCCTCTGCCTGCCTATGGAAATGAAAAATCCATCTTCCCCGAGCCTCTGCGCCTCAATGGTCCTTAAACCTTAATTGTTTCCTAGAAATCTACCACAATTGGGCACGGTATGTGGGATTGGTGAGAGCTACCGAATTTACGTTTACATTGTTCAGTACAAAGACAAAAATTTATGTTTATTTGTAACACAATAACTATGAAATTGTAATTGCAGGTAAAATGTTGTTATATAACTACCTGTTAGGGAGGGGTTCATAGCTACAATTTATGTTTTTTCATACTTAAAAGAAACATTTGAACAGTATTTGAACCTGTGCATACGCACAAACCTGTATATATATATATATATATATATATATATATATATATATATATATATATATATATATATATATATATATATATATATATATATATATATATATATATATATATATATATATATATATATATATATATATATATATATATATATATATATATATATATATATATATATATATATATATTATATATATATATATATATATATATATATATATATATATATATATATATATATATATATATATATATATATATATATATATATATATATATATATATAT
Source organism: Dione vanillae (assembly GCA_037178615.1). Taxonomy (NCBI): domain Eukaryota; kingdom Metazoa; phylum Arthropoda; class Insecta; order Lepidoptera; family Nymphalidae; genus Dione; species Dione vanillae. The sequence goes on along the minus strand of JAZFAU010000318.1, from coordinate 1,213,870 downwards.
ATATATATATATATATATATATATATATATATATATATATATATATAACTTATCGTAACACCATAACGACATACCAACATATTTTCCCACCCATAAACGCATCAACATGACATTATGCCATATCACTAAATATTCAATATGTCACATAATTATAAAAACTCTCACACTAATTACTTGAACCCTACTTAATTAACTCCATAGTCTATTTAAAATTAAAAAAAGAAAGGCAAAAAACCCCGCTTCCATTGCACGAAGGCATTCAACTGTCAAACGCCATTGTTCCAAATTTGAATTCAACACCTTTATTCGAATGTCACAGATAATTTATAACTGTCAAACGTTTATTCGGTTTGACGCATTTATGTTAATGCTTGCTTCTTTTTTTTTTAAATTAAAACAATTTCGTTTTTGCTACTATCTGGTAGTAACCCAACTAATAGTAATAGGTTCTATTCCTATATGAAGCACTACATTATTTCCATTTTGAATGACAATCAAACTCTCTCCTTAGTTTTATTAGCAATTCATTAAATCAATTCATTACTAAGAGAGAAGGAGAGAAACAAATAGTAATATGGTTATGCGTTTCATAGCCACTTGGGTCAATGATTACTTTCATTTACCTGGTCTATGCGCGGCGTTGAGTTCCGCAACACATTCCATATAACAATATTTCCCATTTTATCCGAACAAGGAGCAAATAAAGCGAGAATCTGACCTACACAATGCTAAAATCGTACGATAAATCAAATTGTAAACCAATAAAATCTCTCGTCAATTCAATTTTAATTACCTCTCAGTAACCTGAATAGCTTTGGACAATAAAGAAATACCTCATCCGGGTATTGAACCCGCGAATGGGGTGGACTTTCAATCACTTGACCCCGTAATGGGTTCGATTAATTTATTATACGCGCTTATGATGTCTTTAAATTGGCTTCTTTTTTTATGTGTCTTATGTATACGTCTTCCTTCTTGGTGAATCAGCGGAGAATATTTAGTGATGAATTGTGAGGAAACACTCTATTCTCCATTTATCATCTTTTATAGAGACTATATCTCCAAGATTGTTGAATGGAAATATTTAAAATAAAGTTCATCGTTTAGTGTTCCGAGCGCTTGGACGGTTTCCAAGAAGCGCGGGTTCAAATCCTATTGCGTCCAAATTTTTATATATATATATATATATATATATATATATATATATATATATATATATATATATATATATATATATATATATATATATATATATATATATATATATATATATATATATATATATATATATATATATATATATATATATATATATATATATATATATATATATATATTTTCTTTAGGAAATATCTACATATTAAGTTCTTTGATTTTCGCGATTTTTATACATTTTAAATAAAACAATTTAACCGGATTTATCGCGTATATTAACATTATTTGGGAAACCCGACGTTTCGAACACTTTGCAGTAGTCCGTGGTCACGGGTAGACTGAGGTGGCATTCGTCTGTCATTTGATACAATTATTATATCAAACTACCGCCAACGGTTCCTGAGTTGCCTCGCGTACTGCCCTGGATTCCTGCAGAATGAGCTGACTGTATCCTGCCCTCTGGTGTGGTGTGTTTGGGATTTTAAAATTTTTATAAGTGGATCCCAAGTGGTAGAAAGCTTCCAACCGTCTTCTCTATTGAAATTAGGATGTTTCTGTATTTCAATAGCCTCACGGATCATTCTAGGAATATATTTATTTTCCCTAGCGAGTATATGAAGTTTATCAAACCTGATGTATTGGTTAGGCTTGTTCAAGGAGTGCTCACACACAGCTGCCTTTAATACACACCGTCTAACTCACAACTAAACCACATGTTCTTTTATATTTTATATACGATGCATATACTAAAAATAACACTAACACTTTTTGTCTGTCTATCGGTTGGTTTCAGCTAACCTCTAAAACGCCCAAATTTTTTGACAGGGCTTTCTCTGACAGTAGATGATGTAATAAGAAGTAACTTAGGCTACTTTTAATTTAGAAAATTGATTCTAATATATCGAAACGAACGTAATTCTCTATATGTATTATGTAAATTACATTAAACAGTACACTCTTACAAATGTAAATCAAAGTATAGATCATAATTCATCCAAAAATATCCTCCAAAAAGTTCAAGAAAGTCTCAACCCGGAATCGAACTCGTAACCTTATTAAGTAAATCATAAAAATCCAATTCATCCACATTAAGGAGCGATAACCTGTAAGTGCGTTATCTAAGATGTTTCTGTGCTTTATCATAATCGACTTGCGTCATAGCTTAAGAGCAGCTCGGTTAATGTATTTTTGAATTAAATTAGATTTTAATATTATTTTGATATAACTTGCGAGTTATAGGTTAAAAATTTAATAAAAATATAGACTTAGAAACTAATTGTAGTCGTTTATTTTCGTTTGGTATTGAATTTATTTGCAAGCTTTCCTGTAGAGACTATGCGATTATAAGTTGTATTATAGTTTGTTTTGGAATAAAACATTTTGATATTTGTGTGACTTTTATTACGTGATGATATTATTATTTAACTATAATTGACAAATTGTGTCTGGCTGTAAACGTGTAAAAAGCTAGCGCGACATTGAGTTCTGCCACTCAACACGCAATGCTCTGAAAAGGCGGAAAGCGGAGAACGGAGTGTTATAACTCTATATAATGAAAAATCAAAAGAATTTGCCTAAAATCTCTAAAAACAATTGAAAATTTTACACACATACAAAGAGTTCCTTTTGCATAAAAAGCTAAATATATTTTTTTAATATATATAAATTTGAACAAGCTCTTAATTTGTGTGGTTTGTGGCACAATTATATATGGAACGGAAATGGTGTTGGTTATTGAATACTTACTGGCTTTTAGTAGAGCGCTTCTGATATTACTGTTGCAGTTAAAATTAACTGCCGTTTTAACTTTAATTCGAGCTTTAAGTTCAACTATAATTAGTTAAAGGATATATTTGTTTATATTTCCCTTTGAAACATCATATAGCCGTATATCAGCAAAGTATATACATATTGCCTAACATATGATAGAGAGGATGACCTTCGTGGCGCAGAGGTGCACTGTCTCTGTAAACGTAACAGTTTGTGGGTTCCATTACCGTCAGGGAAAGATTGAATTTTCCATTTTCTTCGCTATTACTGGCAACTAGCAACTAGGCTAAATGCAGCGTTGAGATGCGGCGCTCAACATTAACGCGCTTAACTATTTCCACGATTTCTGCCATTCCCCCTGCCTTTCCTGCTGTAAGCGGGATAAAAGCGTAAAGATACAGAAAATCTAACCCCATAAACTTGTTCCAGATGACTTAGTTTCACCAATCATGCGTCGAGCCATCCTCTTGGTCTTGCTGCTGGTGGCAGCAGCCGTCGCCTGCCCGTGGGCGTGCTCGTGTCGGCCCAACGCCGCTGATTGCGCTCACAGAGCACTGTTGCACGCTCCAAGGAGACTGCCTACTGATGCCCATCGATTGTAAGTTGGAGAATTTCTATATATTCTATACCGAATGTACCTGACTGCAAGACCATTGTCGAAACTATCTATAGGGAAAAATACTTCAAGGCTATATACAAAAAACTAGTTAAGAATTATCAATGGTTAAGACACAGGATCGTTTTTCCCATTTCACGATATTTATACGTGCTGTGTAACGCGTGAGGTAGTCATTGTTAAATACAAATGACGTAACTATATCGTAATACAAAAATACTATTAAACGTTGTCAATCTGTCACTTTTCATTCAAAAAATACCCGAAAGAGAAAGAGATATATCTCCATCCCGCTCTGACAGTACAGTGTAAGCTCGCGTCATACTTAACAAATGGCGTTTTATTTTGGAACAATAATTTAATTATTGACTTTGTTTGAAAAATATATTATTTTATTTTTGAAAATATTACATGTTTAATAATGTAACCAACTTTATAAAGGCTAGTTAATACTATGCTTTAAATTAAGGTCACGACGACATCCACACCCCACATCTTTGATTATTTTTAGAATTGAGAGTTACATACTGGCGGTGTTTAACACCGTATATAATTCTCTCGCAATATACTGGATTCGGATAAAATGGGCTATCTTGAGTTATAATATAGCTTAAATTAAGATGCTGTTTATTTATTTAAGTATCTCTAAGTATCCCACCGTCAAGGAATAATTACTTAGGTAGTTAACTATTTTAGTTTGAGGGTTCGATTCTCACTCGGAGAAGATGGATTTTTCTATTTCCTTTTTCTTTGCTCTGGAAACTAGGCAAAGCGCGGCGTTGAGTTCCGCCACTCAACTCGCAATGCCTCAAAACGGCGGAAAGCGGAGACGGAGAAAGCAGGGACTAAGCAACGGAGTGTCTTAACACTAGGTTCACATGGATATTGCAGTTCCCTCTGCCTACCCTGCAATATGCGGGATAAAGCGTGAAGCTAAAAAAAAAATATTTCTAAGTAAAATGTTTTCAGATTAAAAATCAATTTTCCTTATAAAAAATAGGCATTAATTTCATCACGGCTTATTCCTATCGGAGTAACGGAGTAACCGGAGAAAACCTTCTATGAATGTACAAGAAAATGTAAATTTCACAGCACTCCGTTATGCGTAGTGACCAGACGTTAAGTCTGCCTTTGGTATTATAGATGTTTTAATACAGGTAGTTTCCTAACGTGTCTTTCCCTAAAAAATTTATTGGCATTTACAAAGTTTCTTTTAGTTTACCACAAATTTCAACCCTCGCGTAAACCTTTGTACCCCACATCATAATATTCGATAAATATAAATGAGAAAGTCCCTTATGGAATGTCTATGGCTTCACAATAAATTGAATATTGCACCATATATATATATATATATATATATATATATATATATATATATATATATATATATATATATATATATATATATATATATATATATATATATATATATATATATATATATATATATATATATATATATATATATATATATATATATATATATATATATATATATATATATATATATATATATATATATATATATATATATATATATATATATATATATATATATATATATATATATATATATATATATATATATATATATATATATATATATATATATATATATATATATATATATATATATATATATATATATATATATATATATATATATATATATATATATATATGACCTCTTGTACTTTGATCTTCCTTTACCATACCAAGTATATGTGTGTTTATTATTATAATTATATATAATTTAGATAATAAAACTAACGGGAAGAGAAATTAGTCACTAAGTTACCTACTCAGTGACTAATTTCTCTCTCCGTTCTCTTATAAGATAAAAAAACTACAGTAAAATAGGTAAATTTGTAAATGAGTCAATATGTGCTTTTGTTAGGGGAACGTTGCTTACCGCTTGCTACTAGTTTATTACTGTATGGGGTGAGTATAGGCCATGCGTAGACTACCTGCTCGTAATATGTATGAGGTATTTAAATATCTCTTAAAATGTTCTATATTTTATGAAAAGCAATGAATATTGTTATTCACGAATAAGGATAGATAAAAAAATCATCCTCTCCTAGGTCCAGTCTATCTTTTTTTATTAGTCTATCACGCTCATAGAGGGTAGAAAAGGGAACAGCAGAAATCGTGGGAACCTAGTGTTAGGTCACTTTATTTTACTGGTGGTACGTTACTGGTAACGTTCCTGCAAGGTAGGTTAGCACGTACCCATATATTAAACATGAAAAACAGTAAAAATCGACTTGTAGAAATATATATACACCTAACTTCACGATTTATACATGAGGTAGTCAGAGGGAACAGAGCGTCAAACGCTGCGGTCCACGCATTACCTTTTCTGTTCTGTCTACTGTTCCTGCTGTACTGCCACATTCAAAATGGCAAGTTGTAGATCGTAAAAATTATTGTAAACATTTATTGTAAATTTTCGGAAAATTTGGAAATTGTAGTGTAGAAATCTACAATATCCAATTTTTCCGAAATTTACTGTCATTTCAAGAGATACATAAATCATATATAATACCCATACGTCTATATCATAACTACTCTGTGGGTCTCAGTCAACTCTATACTCAATAAACTAGGGGCGTGTAATACACTGTACGCAATAACTTTGTACATTCGGAAACAAAAGTGCTAGCTCAAATATAGTTTTTTTTAAGGCTTTTTTATGTTGCCTATACTGTGTGCATGAGGCAAAAGTAGTGTAGGGTATCCTCCACCTCAATAAGCCGATGAATTAAAAGAAAGGTAGCTGCCAGAGGACCGGATCTCTGGCTTACCCTGGGGGAGATCTTTCTCCAGTAGTCGATGAAAATAGACTGAATTAATTGATAGATTGACTTTATATAGATTTTTTCTTTTGATATGTAGAAGAACAGGGGTTCAGCTAACTGACTATTAATACAATGGATGGGTATGATTCTCACTATGGCAAGAAATGAGAAAAGAAACAGTTGCTTTAAACATACAATAAGAAGCTAGTTGAAAAAAAGAGGAAATTTAAGCCTGAAACTAATATATATAAAGGCAAAACGTGACGTTGAATTCCAACACTCATCACACAATACCTCAAAAAGGCAGAGAGCAGGGAACGGAGTGTCTGAAGACTAGTTCCCGCGGTATATATATATATATATATATATATATATATATATATATATATATATATATATATATATATATATATATATATATATATATATATATATATATATATATATATATATATATATATATATATATATATATATATATATATATATATATATATATATATATATATATATATATATATATATATATATATATATATATATATATATATATATATATATATATATATATATATATATATACATACATACAGTTAACCTAAAGAGGCCATCTGTAAACAGTTCAAATCTAAAAAAAACACCTATATATCATATTGTCACTTGAGGAAAAAGATATTCTTTCTGAAGACGAGGCAAAAAACAGTGTTGACTTCCGTCTTTTTACACGTAGTATCTGGAAAGGTAGAATGATACGGAGTGTTTAACGATACGTTCTCTCTACCTACCCTACCACATGCGGGATAAAGCGTGAAAGTGAAAAGAGAAAAAAAAATTTTAAATAACTTTCACCCGCGACTGTACCCAATATTGCCTTACACAAACGTCTGTGGGTGTATCAATATAGTAATAATGTATGCAAATCTTATTTGAGTTCAATATAATATATAGATATTTCTATTTTGGTTCTGGTTAATGATATGTTCTAGACATACATGGATAAAGAAAATTCTAAAATTTTCTAGACTATTCTAGACTTTTCTAGACTTTTCTAGACGTTTCTAGACTATTCTAGACTTTTCTAGACGTTTCTAGACTTTTCTAGACGTTTCTAGACTTTTCTAGACTTTTCTAGACATTTCTAGACATGCATCAGATTTGGACGATTCTTAACGCCCGGCTTTGTGTTACCAGAAATAAGGGAAAATTAAATTTTAGCCCAACTGCAATTACTGAGCTAAAAAATAGATTTAAAGTGCATGTACATAATAACCAATTTTGAATTTTTCACAATTCATGCCGCACATAGCAGGGCTGTTCCACACTTTGACTGGCGGATCTTAACGCTTTTTTATCTTATTACCAGAGTAAGATAATGAAACTATTTTTTCCCTTCACGAGAATCGAATCTTCAAGCCGTTATTTTTACAGACAGACTTTGCCTATGCGCCGTATGATGGCTTTCTGTTATTTATAGGATATATAAAGGAAATTTTACTCAGTAGAATTTGAACATGTATCTCTCTCTCTCTCTCTCTAACCTCTTGAACAAGCTGCATTTATATCCTTATATATTTTTACGTTATTACCATGTCTGTAAGTTCAAATTCCGCTGCGCTTAATTTTTATAGGTTTTCTTTTTCGAGTATTTAGAGTATTATTGCCATCATTAGTATAATACTACTTCCAAAATTCATGAAAATCAAATCAAATCTTATGTGACACTACCCTTCATGATGACTTTGGCATTTATAGGCAATAAACCCGTATTAATCGACCTTAAAGTAGAAGTAGTTAAATACTAAAACCATTGAATATTTTTTTATAGCTACATATAGTATTCAGCATATGACAAGACAAGAAAAGGGAAGCTAGTACTACTCTCTTACTCTCTCTCTCTTTCTCTACTCTTCGCTCTCCGCTTTATGAGACTGTGTGAGTGAGTTGATCTGAGTGATGGAACTCAACGCTGCGCTTTACGTAAGAATCGAACCCAGAACGATCTTGCTTCCATAGAATAGGAGCTGCTGAGCCATGAATTTACATTGTATATAAAATACAATTATTTATTATTGACAAAGGAATCGTGAGTACTCGTACTTTTAAAATATACATTGCGAGATACAATTTGCATTTTTTGTGATGTTTTTGTTCAGAGTAAGTGACACACAGACAGATGTTTAAATAAATGATGTGATGAAGGAACCGCAGGAACCAAAGGAACATAGTGTTAAGACACTTCCTTCTCTGCTCTCCGCCTTTCAAGGCATTGCGTTTGCTTGCCTAGTTGCCATTTTCCTCGTGTGGGAATCGAACCCTTGTGGATTTACAGGCTACGAGGGGCGTTCAATGTATTCTCGGTATCGAGATGATATACTAATGATAAGGGTAATTTAATTATCTCATTAGTTAATGACACTCTTTGAGGGTATAAATACGAAATTTCATTTAATTACCACCATTAGTATTCAAGATATCATTGTGAAAAGACAACTATCATGACTGATTCGACAATGATGAAAAAAATCGAGCATCGCGCAGTGATAAAATTCCTTACAAAACAAGGAAAAACTCAAAAAATTATCCATGAAGAAATGGTGGCTGTTTACCAAGATTCTGCGCCATCATTATCTACAATTCAGAAGTGGTCAAGTGAATTCAAACGGGGTAGAGAGAGCATTGAAGACGACCCCCGCGCTGGTGGGCCAATTTGTGCCGCTACTGAAGAAAACGTCAAATTAGTCGAAAAACTTGTACTTGAAGATGCCCGTGTAAGAGTGAAAATATTAGCAGAAATAACTAAGCTATCCGTGGGTACCATTCACACAATCCTTCATGAGTGCCTGAATTTGTCAAAGGTGATGCAAGATGGGTGCCGCGAATGCTCACCGCGCTATAAAAACAAGTGCGAGTTGACTGTTGTAAGGAGTTTTTGGACCTCTGTGGTGAAAATCCGCAAGGTATTTTCGATCGGATTGTTACTGGTAATGAAACGTGGGTTTATCACTATGACTCTGAGAGTAAGCAAGAGTCTATGCAGTGGCACAAAAAGGATCAGACCCGCCGAAGAAGTTCAAAGTCACTCCGTCCGCAGGAAAGCTCATGGCCACGGTGTTTTGGGATTCTAAGGGAATCTTGCTAATCGAGTACACAAAAAAAGGTCAAAGTATTACTGCTGCATCATACGCAACCACCCTGCGTGATTTAAAGGAGGCAATTAAAGAAAAAAAACGTGGAAAATTAACCGCAGGTGTGTTGTTGCTTCACGACAACGCGCCGATTCACAAGGCGCGCCTTGCCCAGGCTGCTGTGCGGGAGTATGGATTTGAAGAAATCAATCATCCACCCTACAGTCCGGACCTGGCCCCTAGTGATTATTATCTATTCCCTAATCTTAAAAAGACCTTCGTGGAAAGCATTTTTCGGACGATGAAAAGTTATAGGGAGCAATAAACGAACATTTTTCGGGCCATGAAGAAAAATATTTTTCAGAGGATATTGAAAAGTTACTTTCAAGAACAAATAAATGTATTGAGATGTTAGGAGAGTATATTGAAAAATAAAATTTATTCAGAATTTTCCGCCTTTTCCTTCATACCTATACCGAGAATACATTGAAAGCCCCTCGTATTAGGCTATTGCGCTAAGACGATCCTCCAACCAAAATATATTGCCACTATTAACTTAATTAAGAATGTATATGTATATATATGTAAGGCGTTGAGTTCCGCCACTCAACACGCAAAGCCTCGAAAACGGCGGAAAGTGGGGACGGAGTAAGCAGGAACTAAGTAACGGAGTGTCTTAACACTAGGTTCTTATATAGTTCCTGCAGTTCCCTCTTTCTACCCTGCCATGTGCGGGATAAAGCGTGAAGCTAAAATATATATATATATATATATATATATATATATATATATATATATATATATATATATATATATATATATATATATATATATATATATATATATATATATATATATATATATATATATATATATATATATATATATATATATATATATATATATATATATATATATATATATATATATATATATATATATATATATATATATATATATATATATATATATATATATATATATATATATATATATGTGTCAACCTCTACAACAATACACTCTATGTACATGCAAATTACTCCACCCTCTATACGCGATGGGTTATTAAATTTAAGATGTACTTTCGAAGATAGCTTTCAAATTATATTACTCTGTCATTGGAAGCATACCAGCTTTGTTTGAGTTATAAAAAATGATTACTGGTTCACAGGTTTGATTCACAGTTGGGGTAATGAATTATTTCATTTCCTTCCTTCTACTTCATAATCAACAATGAGAAAACACGGCGTTAAGCTACATCAATGAATATTTAAAAAAATATTATGATATAAATGAATAAAAATATTGCAATAAAAACAATTCTTAAATTTTCAAGTAAATTCGAATCCCCATTCTTCATATTAACAGTTCGCTGTTCCACCGACTTCTTCTAAGTCGGTTTCTTCAATACAGAAGGTAGTGTCCATTATGACATGCCTTAGAGGCAGAGCTGATCATCTTCCCTTTTCTCTGGTCTTGCATACTACCCTTTCTTCTGCTATCTTGAAAGCCCTGTGATACCGATAACCCTCTTTTACGATGTCGGTATTTTTCAATCTACTTTGCTTACCACAGCTAGTCCATAGTGTTACGACGGTCTATAATTTGTTAAAACCATATGCTCTCTTTATTTAAATTAACTTAAATGTCTATTTCCATTTTCTTCGCTCTGGCAATCTAGACAAAGCGCAGCGTTGAGTTTCGCCACTCAACACGCAATGCCTCGAAGAAGGCGGAAAGCAAGGACGGATAAAGCAGGGACTAAACAACGGAGTGTCTTAACACTAGGTTCCAACGGTCCCTGCAGTTCCCTCCGCCTACCCTTCTATATGCGGGATAAAGCGTGAAGCTAAAAAAAGTCAAATTATATGAATCATTTAATAATAAATAAAAAGAAGAGAACGTATAGCTTAGTCATTGCCGTACTTAAGTTTCGAAGGGTCGCGGCTTCAAATTCTTTACAATGACATTTTTTGAGCGAAAGATCGTACAAAAATAAGATCTGTATCTGAATGTCCTTTAAAATTTATAGCAACATTTCTCTATATGAAATAAAAAAAACCTAGAAAATAGTCTACGTACATAATGCCTAAAGGCTAGATAGATTGACCGGAAAGATTGCCTTTGTAACATGAGACTGAGACTAACTAGTGTGACCATTTAAATATTAAATATTTATATATATATATATATATATATATATATATATATATATATATATATATATATATATATATATATATATATATATATATATATATATATATATATATATATATATATATATATATATATATTATATATATATATATATATATATATATATATATATATATATATATATATATATATATATATATATATATTATATATATATATATATATATATATATATATATATATATATATATATATATATATATATATATATATATATATATATATATATATATATATATATATATATATATATATATATATATATATATATATATATATATATATATATATATATATATATATATATATATATATATATATATATATATATATATATATATATATAATAAGTTTGGCGAGAATTAAACTTATTTTTTTTTAGCTTCATGCTTTATTCTACTCAGGGCAGGTTAAGTAGAAGGAATTGCAGGAACCGTTGGGAACCTAGTGTTAAGACACTACACTCTCCGCCTTCCGCTTTTCGGTGTTGAATCGAGTAACTAAACGCATCGTTTGCCTAGTTGCCAGTGCGAGAAACCAAAAATTAAACAGTCCATGATCCCCGAATTGGAATCGAACCCGCAAATCGTCACGTTTACAGGCAGACGTTGCTCTTCTACGCCACTGTGGTCCTCATCCTCCTCAAATCAGGAAACTTTCTACCTAATTTTCAAGACATAGTAGTTAGTGACGGAAATCAACCTGACTTCCCAGAGCGTGAAAACTAAAGTATACATACATAAAAACATTATATATATGTACATACATACATATATAAATACATATATACATACAAACTAATAGTAATTTTGTTATACAAAAGTAAAAATCATGTGGGACGTATCCCGTAATATATATATTATATGTCACCCTATGCCACTTTAAACGTCTCACCCTGCGGCTAGCACTATCTATTGAGCACTTCACGACAAAATGTATAAAGGTTTTGCTTCTTTTTGTACCTGTTGTGGCTTTTTTTGAATATTACAACTTATTGAGGACCGTCGTGGCGCAGAGGCGCAACGTCTGCCTGTAACGCGACGGTTTCTGGGTTCGATCCCCAGTCGGGGAAGATGGATTTTTCTATTTCCATTTTCTTCGCTCTGGCATCTAAGGCAAAGCGCGGCGTTGAGTTGGAGAAAGCAGAGACTAAGTAACGGAGTGTCTTAACACTATGTTCGTATGGTTCCTGCATTTCCCTCTGCCTACCCTGCCATGTGCGGGATAAAGCGTGAAGCTATATTAATTAATTATTATTATTTAGTTTTTGCTTCGGCTCGGACTAGAATACAGAGTGTTGTATATATTTTTAGTTGACGGGGTAATTTTGATCGTAAATGCAGTTGGCTATAGGTATAGCATATAGTTATATATTTTATATTATTTTGATATATGTAGGTATAATAATATTTATGCGAATTGTTCGAGGGAAGCGAAATCGAAAGTAAAAGCTATCTTTATGTTGCTATATAAATAATATACCAAGAGTATATATACTATTGGTATATTATTTATATAGCAACATAAAGATAGCTTAGATAGTAATATATATACGCAGATTGATAGTAAAATATATATATATATATATATATATATATATATATATATATATATATATATATATATATATATATATATATATATATATATATATATATATATATATATATATATATATATATATATATATATATATATATATATAATATATATATATATATATATATATATATATATATATATATATATATATATATATATATATATATATATATATATATATATATATATATATATACGCAGAGGCGTAGCACATCGGGTTCATTTCCATTTTTTTCGCTCTGGAAACAAGGCAAAATGCAGCGTTGAGTTCCACCACTCAACACGAATGCCTCGAAAACACGTTGAACGGGGAACTTAGTGTCTTAACACTAAATTTCCGCGATTCCTACGGATTTCTCTACCCTGCTATGTGCGGGATAAAGCGTGAAACATTCTGAACACATTAGCCCTAAAAATAAGATCTATTTTTTTTTTTCAAATATGCTTTTTACTTTTTAACCAGTAAAATGGTTAACACACGTAAGCGCGACAGTTGTGAGTTCGATTCTCAATTAATTTGATTGAATGAATTAATTTCATTTTCCTCGCTCTGCAAATGAGATTAAACGATGCTCTGAGTTCCGCCACTCAACGTGCAATGCCTCAAAAAATAAAACGGGAACGGAGGTAACAGGGAACGGAGTGTCTTAACACTAAATTCTCTCTGCCTACTCAAATTTACTTAAAACTATAATTTTTCACATGAGAACTACATAGTTTCATATCTTTATAAAAATTAATAAGCAAAACCCGTACAAGGAATCGAACCTACGAACACATAAAGTACTAAAACACTCATCTATTTCTAACTACAGTGCAATAAAAATACGTCACATTTATAAGAAATTCAACGCTCCATCGCACTGACTCTGAGCGTGAATTAATATTAATTGAACGGATTAGAGATCCTTATTTTAAGAGGGGAGATGTAATGTCTTTATCATATGACACCGTTGTTACGTAATACCAATTAATAGACTTATTTACAGCTATATATATATATATATATATATATATATATATATATATATATATATATATATATATATATATATATATATATATATATATATATATATATATATATAAACAACAACTATAAATATAATTATTAGTATAATTTCTATTTCAAACTTTGTCATCATTTTGTTGATTCCGGTTTACCTTACCTTACAAAACGAACTAAGTGATAAGACACTACATTTTCCACTTGTCGGTTAACTTTCGAGACATTGCGTAACTCTTGGCTGACCTTAGCACCGCGATTTACCATACTCGACTCAAAATCCTCCCAGATGGATTTTTCTATTTCCAATTTCTTCGCTCTGGAAACTAGGCAAAGCGCGGCGTTGAGTTCCGCCACTCAACACGTATGCCTCGAAAAAAGGCGGAAAGTTGGGACGGAGAAAGCAGGAACTAAGCAACGGAGTGTCTTTACACTAGGTTCATATAGTTCCTGCAGTTCCCTCTGCTTACTCTGCAATATGCGGGATAAAGCGTGAAGCTAAAAAAAAAAAAATAAATAACCTCCTATACCGGAAATTAAGCTGCACGAACGCCTCTCCTCTACAGTGGCTTTAAATACAATATTAGTAAATTAAATTTGAACTCGTAACTCAGTCTCTAAATAAAGTGGCATTACACTGTATTCGTTTAAAAAACAAGTATAACTCACTGCTCTCCTAAATTACTATCAAGTTAATTCAATTATCTACGGAACACTGCCAACGTTGGCACCTCTCCAGCTTGCCTCGTTTGTTATAAGGCGCTTTGTCGAAATTTATTGGAGGGGGACCTTCTAGTCCCATATTATATGAAAATTAAAAAAATTATACCAAAAATATGTTTTTTTTTTCAATTTTCGACTTTATCTGATTCTTAATAAGGCTTATATTGCCATATTAATAATAATATAAATCTGTCAAGCTTGTATGTTTATTTGAATGCACTAATCTCAGGAACTACTAGTCAACTAAAAATAGTTTAAGTCTTAAATAGTCGACTTATCAAGAAAGGCTATGTTCGATCCCCAGTCGGAGAAGATGGATTTTTCTATTTCCATTTTCTTCGCTCTGGCATCTAAGGCAAAGCGCGGCGTTGAGTTCCGCCACTCAACACGCAATGCCTCGAAAACGGCGGAAAGTGGGGACGGAGTAAGCAGGGACTAAGTAACGGAGTGTCTTAACACTAGGTTCTTATATAGTTCCTGCAGTTCCCTCTGCCTACCCTGCCATGTGCGGGATAAAGCGTGAAGCTACTTTTTACTTAAAACAATATTATAATCTGTTATTATAATAAAATATCAATAATAAAATTTTTGTGAGGTAATAACCTCTAATATGAGAAGGAACTCTTCAGCATTTCATGAGTCCTGTTTAGAGTTTAGAACTTTTGGCCCAAGTCTGGGCTAAAGAACCCCTTTGACCCTTTATTTTTTTTATTAGCTTTCACGCTTTATCTCGCATATTGCAGGGTAGGCAGAGTGAACTGCAGGAACCATATGAACCTAGTGTTAAGACACTCCGTTGCTTAGTCCCTGCTTTCTCCGTCCCCGCTTTCCGCCTTTTTCGAGGCATTGCGTATTGAGTAGCGAAACTCAATGTCTTGCCTAGTTTCCAGAGCGAAGAAAATGGAAATTGAAAAATCCATCTTCCCCGAGTGGGAATCGAACCCACAAACCGTCGCGTTTACAAGCAGACGCTTACGCCTCTGCGCCACGACCCCTTCGACCTCATTGGCTAAATTTACCTAAGTTAAAAAAAATATGAAAGTAAAACAAGTGTCACTCGAAACCTATAAAACTTGCGCTAAAGTACAAAATCGCGTCTAATCCTAGTACTTATTTGTCTAGACTATTGCTTAAATACTAGGGTACATATGACACAGTTGTTAATTTACTGCAAGGGTAGCGGGTTCAAATCTCGCACATAGAAATCTTTTTAATATATTATTTCCATAATTTTTTTCGAAGTGAAAAATTATACTTGATATAGCTTTGTTAAGGCACTTTGTTCTCCTTTTTTTGAAAGTTATGTGGCGGAACTCAACGCCGCGTTATTCTTTGATTATCAATTAAAAATAAAAATTTATCTATTATCTTCGACTCGGGAATGAAACTACAACTTTTGTTATGAGATGCTGCTACTATACCATTGGTTCCTTTGGTTCCCTACAACTATTATTAAAAATTAAGTTTATCAAAATTTCAGGAGTTTTCGTAGTATGAAGGCATTCCCAGCCAGGAGCAATTCTGGCGCTGAGCCAGCGCGCAATGCAGTGATCTCCCATACAGTTCACTTCATTTCACATACTATATCATTAATATACAATAAATCGATTTTTTATACACAAAAAATATAAAATAAATAATATTAGAATAGTAAAAATATAGATTAGAAGACAAAAAACCCTATTATATTTATATATTACAAATTTTAGTAAAGTATAGGCTCACCAGACCTGGAAAAGATGGTCACTCATTCCCCTGGAACCGGAATCAAACCCATGACTGTCGCTTTTTTTACTATTGAGCCTACACTTAGCAAGGTAGGCAGAGAGAACTGCATGGAGAGAAAAACTAGTGTTGAAACATTCCGTTTCCCCTTTTGCCGTTATTTCGGGCATTGCGTGCTAAATGGCGGAACCCAATGCCAAACTTTTACTTTGCAATGAAAAAAATAGAAACGTTTTACTGGAATACCCCTCACGGGAATCGAACCCACAAACCACATTCCACCACGATGGTCTTCATCTTTTATTTTAAATACAATTAAAATAGATGTAACTTTAGACATTTGGAATCTCTTGTACGCTCTATATGATACCCGAAAGTTTCGCTATTAAATTAACTTCAGTACAGTCGTGTTAAAAATTACTTACCTACGTTTTGGACGGGATCCAAAAGTTACACAGGTTCTGTATTCTGCTGCGTGCAACTTTTTATATAATAATTTTTTTTTAATTTTTACTGAATTTATTATGGCGAAGTAGGAAAATGGAGAACGGAGTGTCTTAGCACTAGGTTCCTATGGTTCCTGCGGTTCCCTCCGCCTATCCTGCTAAGAGCTGCTAACTTTACACTTTTGAGTTAGAAATAAATAGCGCATAATATGTAAACTAACAGTTAGCATGATGCTGAAGAGTTCAGTGAATTCTATGACGAGTGGTGATCTTCCATTTAAGAGACTATTGGAGGAGATATCTTAGGATTCTGGTAGGAAATTGAGTAATTTTTTTTAGCTTCACGCTTTTCCTGCACATGGCAGGGTAGGCAGAGGGAACTGCAGGGACCGTGGAAATCTAGTGTTAAGACACTCCGTTGCTTAGTCCCTGTTTTCTCCGTCCCCGATTTCCGCCTTTTTCGAGGCATTGCGTGTTGAGTGGCGGAACGCAACGCCGCGCTTTGCCTAGTTTGCCAGAGCGCAGAAAATAGAAATAGAAAAATCCATCTTCTCCGACTGGGAATCGAACCCAGAAACCGTCGCGTTACAGACAGACGTTGCGCCTATACGCCACGACGGATACTTCTAATTGTGCATAACTTTCAAATATATTTTCTTTAATAAACATATACCTCTCACTTAAAGAACTAAAATCTAAGTATTTATGGAATCCTCGTTCAGTCAAAGTTTTAGTTTTAGTTTAGTAATAATTCATGGTGTAGCGGCACAGCGTCTTCTTCTAATGCGCTGCGATTTCGGTTCGATTCCCATGAGGGGACAATTTTTGTTCTTACTCTGCAAACAAGGTAAAACGCGGCGTTGAGCTCCTTCACTCAACACAAAATGCCTCAAAAGGGTTGAAAATGGGGAACGGAATGTCTTAACACTAGGTTAAGACATTCCGTTCATTCCGTTCGTTCCAAGGGACGGCAGAAGAAACCTTAATAGTCCCTAGCTACTAAGTTTTCTTCTGTCTACCATTGTGCGATATACATTTTCACGCTATAAAAAAACTACAACGTTGAGAACCGTCGTGGCGTATAGGCGCGACGTCTGTCTGTAACGCGACGGTTTCTGGATTGGATTCTTACTCGGGCAAGATGGATTTTTCAATTTCCATTTTCTTCGCTCTAGTAACTAGGCAAAGCGCGGCGTTGAGTTCCGCCACTCGACACGCAAGGCCTTGAAAAAGGTGGAAAGTGGGGACGAAAGAAGCAGGGACTAAGTAACGGAGTGCCTTAACACTAGGTTCCTATGGTCCCTGCAGTTCCCTCTGTCTACCCTGCCATGTGCAGGATAAAGTCGTGAAGCTAAAAAAAAAGAAAAAAGTGTAAGCATAAAACAGTATATGTAACACAAATTATATGTAAAGCTATATACATATAAATACTTAATTTAAGATACGAACCGAATTTGGGTAGTTTTATCAGTTATTTCAACAAAAAAAAACAAAATGAGAGATATGTTAAAAAGAAAATTTCGTTAATATTTTTAACAGAAGCACTAGCAACTAGTTTGCTATTACAAACTTGTGATTAATTTCAGTCTGCTGAAGTACTCTTAGGGAGAGAAGCGTTTAAGAAAGTAATAAGTATAATTAAAGAAAACATAAAAATTTGAACGCAGCGGGACTCGAACCCGCGTCCTCTTGCAAGGGAGTTATGCTATCTTCCTACAGAGGTGCTAACAACCAAATAAGTTGTATAAAGCATATAAGAATTTCGACACAGCGTGATGAAGAACGCGTAGCTCAGCGGTAAGAGCGGCACGATTTGCAAGAGGGCGCTGGTTCGACTGCTGCTACCTTCAAATTTTTATATGTTTTCTTTAAGTATTTTTTCTGTCTGTTTTCAGTGTGGATTAAAAATCACAAATATAAGTAATAAGTACTTTGATAAAAAAAAATTATAGAAATATACAATCTTTTTTTAAAAATATTATATTTCAACAGGTTTTTTTTTATATCTCGAATTAAGTAAAGTTAGGCCAAGAAAACAAAGTGTTGTGTCAAGACACTTAGTTCTTTGCCTAGTGGCTAGTCTAAAGCAGGAAAATGAGTTGATGAATCTCTCGAGTGAACATTGAACCTACAACCATCAAACTTTGTACCAAACCTAATGAAGAATTTATACAAATTCACCGTCGAGGCGCAGGAGCGTAACGTCTGTCTGATAAATGTGATGGTTTGTGAGTTCGATTCACATGAGGGGAAGATAGATTTTTCATTTCCATTTTCTTCGCTCTGGCAACTACGCAAAGCGCGGCGTTGACTTTAGCCACTCAACACGCAATGCCTCAAAAAAGATGGAAAGCGGGGAACGGAGTGTCTTAACACTACACCACACGGTTCCCACGATTCCTGCGGTTTCCCCTACCTACTATGGTAAGACCGGAATATACGTAAAGCTTAAAAAAGTAGTGGAGTTAAGTTCCATCATTTAACATGCAATGCTCCATTAAAATTATTTTTTTTAGTTTACTACGCAATTACTCAACCAATGTCTGGTTTCTCTTATATATAGTGCAGAAGTAGTCCTCAATATCATAATTCAATGACAAAAATTTAGAATTTTTCTTTAATTATAAACTAAAGAGAGAAAAACGGAGAAACAGAGAAAAACTGAATTAAACAGAGAGAGAAGGTATCTAGATTAATACCGAGCTGTATTTGGCCTTGAATAAGGATTTTGTTTTTTTTTTCATGCTTTTCTTGGACCACTTCTGTACACAAGCGTACCTCGTCCTCGCGGTCGTAGCGTAATGAGCGCCTTACCCCGATTTTAATTATAACTGATCAAAGTTAAAGCTGTCTGCGAAAGATAACGAATTTTCTGACATTCTATACAAAATTTACATATCAACGTGCCATTTCAAAAATATATCTATGTTATTATTTAATATACATATATAAACCTATATAAAGGAAAAAATATTAATAAAAAAATTATAAAAAATTACGCGGATAAGGTCTTATTTTCTCCAGATGCTTACAACATAAATAAGTTACTACATTGTCATCATAACTTATAGTGAGTGTTAAACGCTGCGGTCCCTGCATACCTCTCTGGCCTCGTCCACTGGCATTGACCTCTTCATACATAACTTCTCGGAGGTCGTTCGATTTTTTAAATTGACCTTCTTCTAGTACCTCCGACATATATATACATCCTACCTCACTTACCTCTAATTCCTGGTTCATATTTCAATTAGATTATTTTTCACCCCTCTTTCATTACTCTTTCTCTTAATAGATGTTTCAACCAGTAAAACCTATCGGTAATGTAAAGTTCTTTTTGATATTATTTTCGAATATTGAACAGAAACGTCTGCAGTTAATTAAATAAAAAGGACCTAATTATGTAAAACGAATCTCTTCTGTATTAATTATCACACGAGAATAAACCAAATGATATTACTCACCGTCGTGGCGCAGAGGCGTAAGCGTCTGCCTGTAAACGCGACGGTTTCTGGGTTCGATTGCCACTCGGGGAAGATGGATTTTTCTATTTCCATTTTCTTCGCTCTGGCAACTAAGGCAAAGCGCGGCGTTGAGTTCCGCCACTCAACACGCGATGCCTCGAAAAAGGCGAAAAGTGGAGACGGAAAGAAGCAGGGACTAAGCAACGGAGTGTCTTAACACTAGGTTCGTATGGTTCCTGCAGTTCGTTCTGCCTACCCTGCCATGTGCGGGATAAAGCGTGAAACTATAAAAAAAAAAAAAATATATATATATATATATATATATATATATATATATATATATATATATATATATATATATATATATATATATATATATATATATATATATATATATATATATATATATATATATATATATATATATATATATATATATATATATATATATATATATATATATATATATATATATATATATATATATATATATATATATATATATATATATATATATATATATATATATATATATATATATATATATATATATATATATATATATATATATATATATATATATATATATATATATATATATATATATATATATATATATATATATATATATATATATATATATATATAAGCTTGAAGCTCTATAAGAATCATCTATTTACTTTCACAAGCACAAGTTTGTATAGTGCTAATGCGATAGCACGCGCCACTTAACAGCTGTCTGTGTAAATTTTCAACTACAAATTCTATTATTTTTTGATTTTATATTTTATCCCGCATACCGCTTCTTTATTATATATCTTTCATAGAATTTCTTATACCATCGTGTTGTAGTACACATCTTATATTGTAGAGTTTGGTTCCCAATTTAACCCCACTCAGCACGACAAGTCTCGGAAATGAGGTGAAAAGTGGGAAACGAAGTGTCTTAACGCTACCTTTATTTCTATATGCGGGAAAACGCCTGTATATAAAAAAAAATAGTATGAGCTCCAACACTAAAATTCATATTTTTACACTAAACACTATTTATCTTGCGGGATAAAGCGTGAAGCGTGAAGTTTTTGAAAATATATAATATAAATATAACCTTATAATATATGTATATATGTGCACATTATATATGTATATGTAGTAATATTATAATGTATGTCAATACATCTGATGTAAACGAGTTTACATACCGTTAGTATTTGCCTCCTTTAGTGACAGTTTCTTAAGTAAATAATGTCATAGTAGATGTGGATGGGTAGTAATTTTCTGATCATAAATTCAGATTTGCTTTAGTAAAAAGAAAGTAGATAGAGAGTTTAGTGCATAAAGTCTCTGTTCTCTACTTCTTCCTTTAACTAAACGCCGCGCTTTACGCGATTTGAATAAATCATGGGAATCGAATCCTCAACCATCACAATTACAGACAGACACTGTGCCAATTTTTCGTATATACGCATATATAGATATAAGCTTAAGGCTCTTAAGGAGTCATCTCTTTTTTATTTTGATTTTCTTTGCTTTGGCAGCTAGGCAACGCGCAGCGTTGAGTTCCGCCACTCAACATGCATACCTCGCAAATGGAATGTCTTAACACTAGATTCCCGCGGATCCTGCGGATAAAGTGAGACACAAAAACATAAGACAATATATTGTTTACTTGCGTAATTCAACGCCGCACTTTGTTTGCATAGGAGAGTCAGCATACAAACATAGCATGGTCTTAGTTAAATATACAGACGACCTCTACTATCAACATAAACATATAAGTACATATACAACATATATATCAACATATATATGTAAATACATATACATATCTAATTACCAAATTCAATCGTACTGTATAATAATTTATTGAACCTAATTACAGTAAATTAGTTATGATTGACCGACAATTGTGCCAGCTGGTATCAGATTGTATAGGGACTTTGAAATAGATTTATCGATTGTCGACATTGAATTTAATTAAATGGAGCATAATTCTTATATCGATATGATTTTTTTGACGATGTGAAACATTATTAGTATATAGGTGTGGATGTTACCGCGACCTTCATTTAAAGCATAGTATTAACTAGCCTTCATAAACTTGGTAAAATTATAAAACAAGTAAAATTTTCAAAAATAAATAAATATTTTTTTCAAACAAAATAAATAATTAAATTATTGTTCCAAAATAAAACGTCATTTCTCAAGTATGACGCGAGCGTACACTGTACTGTCAGAGCGGGACAGAGATATACCCCTTTCTCATTAGGTTATTTTTTTGAACGAAAGGTGACAGATTGACAACGTTTGATATTATTTTTATAGTATGAAGTCTATACGTCATTCGTATTTTATAATGACCACCTCACGCGTTACACAGCACGTATAAATATCGTGAAATGAGAAAAATGATCCTGTGACTAAACTATCGATAATTGTGAATTAGTTTTTTATATATAGCATTGAAATATTTTCCCCTATAAGTAGATACACTATATATATATATATATATATATATATATATATATATATATATATATATATATATATATATATATATATATATATATATATATATATATATATATATATATATATATATATATATATATATATATATATATATATATATATATATATATATATATATATATATATATATATATATATATATATATTTATATTTAATGAATATGTAGTTATAAACGAATCTGGTTCGCCTGTGAGGGGTTCTGTAGCAACAAATACCTATACATGCAATTCCCCATATAGTTACAAGTATTTAAAAATTTCACTACACTGTACTTTCTTTCGCTATTTTTCAAACTATTGACTTTGCAAAAATAGGTTTAGAGTCATCATTTATTTTTACCGCAAACACTACGTCGAATAGGTTTAATGAAACTAGCCCTATCCTAATTTCTTTTATATTTGGTCACAAAACGTTTGTAAATCGACTTACGATATACCTACCTGCAAATTTTATTGATTCTATTTAGTTTTAAAGTGTAAAATCGAATGACAAATACATATCGATATTTATAAAAAAAATAAATCAATATACATTTGTGGAACAACACTAGCAAATAGACGATGTTGCCTAATTTAAGATCCGGTAGAGTGTCCATGATTAAGAGAAATATTACTTAACAAAAAATATATAAAATTATTTAACGCATGGCTTAGAGGTTAAAGCACTTGCCCGGGTTACAAGAGACGCGGGTTTAAATCCCGCTGAGTTCAAATTTTTATATGTTAGTCTTTAGTATGGATTAACGATTTAAAAATAATATTTTTCATTAAGAAAAAACAAAAAAAAACATGATTTTGAATTCGATTCCCGGTTGAGGAATTAATTATTTTTACTTCCCTACATTGGCGATTGACAGACAATACCGAAGTTTAGTATAATTTCTAAACATGCATTATTTCGAATACAGGTGTAAAGAGATGAGTCAGTTTTAACATTTGGTTTCTGTCTATCCTGCTATATGCGGGATAAAGCGTGCTAATAACAAGACCTGAAAAATTACCGACTTACACTAATAATATAAGTATAATCTTAGTTAATTTATCTGCCTTTCCCGTTTCTGCGGGATAGAGCGTGAAGTTATTAAACAAAATAAAGCACCATTTATAGTCACCCTTGTATAAGAAATGTTCGCATAATAAAATAGACGATTCTAATTAGTCCCAAAATTAATATCAAATTTATGAACATATGGCTTGAGGCGACAATTTTCTTATATGTATATGTATATGTATGAACCGTCGTGGTGCAGGCGTAGCGTCTGCCTGTAAATGCGACGGTTTGAGGGTTCGATTCCCATGAGGGAAGGATTATTCTATTTCTATTTTCTTGCCCTGGCAACTAGACAAAGCGCGGTGTTGAGTTCCACCACTCAAAACACAAAGAACGGAAAGCGAGGAACTTAGTGTCTACACTATGTTCCCACTGTTTCTATGGTTCCCTATGCCTACACTGCTATGAGCAGGATAAAGCGTGAAGTTAAAGTTAAATATCTCTATTATCACTCTATTAACACGTGATGTATGACCGATTCTGGTCTGGTAACTGTAACTTCCCAAGCTATCTCTGACCTTATACAGCAGGCTATATCGAAGCGATTGGTAGTGAAATACAGTCTATAGCCTTAAACCAAATAGCCTATAGTCTTGCATTGCTCAGTGGTGAGAGCGCCTGCACGGTTCGCAGGAGTGCGCGGGTTCGAGTCCCGCTGCGTTCAAATTTTTATATGTTTTCTTGAAGTATTTTTTCTATCCTCAGTGTGGATTAACACTTTAAAAATCATAAAAATAGCCTATAGTCTTCCCTGTTCAATGGACTATACGATATATATATTTTTTCAATTCAAGCCAAATGTTCCTGAGGTAAACGTGTTTAACAAAATCTCCCTTTATACTCAATATTATTACAAATAGAACAAATAGACCTCAAGCGGGAACCGAACCCGTTAACCAAACGTGACACGACAGCCATATGCATGCATGCATAATGCATTTTAAAATGAATTCTTAAGCTCAAGGTGTTACATTATAATAATACGAGTACGTAGACGAGTTAGTTATAGAGTCGTGCTGTTTTTGAGACGTGGTTCGGTTTTTAAGTAAAATATGAATATTTTCTTAAATTTCTTATAAAGATCCTATTGGATCAGTACTTAATATTTTTTTTAGCTTCACGCTTTATCCCACATATTGCAGGCTAGGCAGAGGGAACTGCAGGAACCATATGAACTTAGTGTTAAGACACTCCGTTGCTTAGTCCCTGCTTTCTCCGTCCCTGCTTTCCGCCTTTTTCAAGGCATTGCGTGTTGAGTGGCGGAATTAAAATCCATCTTCCCCGAGTGGGAATCGAACCCTCAAACCGTCGCGTTTACAGGCAGACGCTTACGCCTCTGCGCCACGACGGTCCTCATTAATATTTTTGCGTATTTATTATTGTTGCAAGTTCGATTTTTGGATATTGTTTCACGTATTAAGCATTTCTTTAGCATCCTCACTCCGTTCATCAGTTTCCGCTTATCCAGGCACTCGCGTATTGTATGGCGTAACTCAACCCCGCGCGACATCTTGTAACCAAAGCGAGAAAAATGAAAATTAATTCGTTCTCGTTAAGTGGAATTAGAACCCACTAGCCATACGATTACAAGCAGACACTGTTCCTCTGCGCCACGAAGGTAGTCCCGGTTAAGTCCAAAACCATCTCGTAACGAGCGTTGAGAAACTAAACTATTCAGGCATATACGCTCTTTATATATAAAATATACTTTTTTCTTTTTTTTTATAGCTTCACGCTTTTATCCTGCATATAGCAGGGTAGGCAGAGGAAACTGCAGGAACCATATGAACCTAGTGTTAAGACACTCAGTTGTTTAGTCCCTGCTTTCTTCGTCCCCGCTTTCCGCCTTACTCGAGGCATTGCGTGTTGAGTGGCGGAACTCAACGCCGCGCTTTGCCTAGTTTCCAGAGCGAAGAAAATGGAAATAGAAAAATCCATCTTCTCCGAGTAGGAATCGAATCCTCAAATAGTCGCGTTTACAGGCAGATTTTCTTTTTCCTTTACCTTTTAAATCTCAATTATTTTATTATCGAGCGTATCTGGAAAGAGATTTTAAGTAATTGCATTAAATGACACAATTTCATCGCTTTTACAGTCTTTATCATATAAGACTACCCTCTTTTTAATTGAGAATTGTAATTAAAAAAATACTTGGTGTTCTATATATAAACGAGGTTAGCCAGTTCGATTCCCATTCGAACAAAGTGTATTAATACTAGTTTTTTTCTACAATTCCTAAAATAAAATACATTTCAAAAGTTACTTATATATGACTATATGTCAACTATAATAATTTCTTATGAGAACCGAACCCGCTAACAATGTCAAGCACAGGTAGGTACACAATAGGTCACTAAACGTCGCCATTATACAGTTAATGCCAATCCTTTACAAATCAACGGTAATTCCTTTAACAAAATGACCATCTAACTCGTTGTAGAGCACTACTGTGACCTATATAGGTTAATATTTTAATCTTTCCGTGATGTGCTTCTCCAGTCCAAAGAAATGTAAGCAGAGGTTTCTTTGACTTTTTTTCTGAGGTGCGGAACTTAACGCCGCTCCTTTATAAGTGTGCTGTGTTTACAAATATATGTATTTTTGTGGCTTATTCCATCAATATATAAATAAATTAATATTTTTTTATAGGTTAAAAAAATTATGAAAATATATTTTTTTAAATATACGAGAAAACATAGTTTACGCCCCATTTTACTGGTAACAAACAAAATTTTAAATTGTTAACTGGTACTTAGTCCTATCTACCAGATGAAAACTGACAGTTTAAACAGATAACTGCCAGATAATTCAATCTGCAATATAAGGAAAATATTTCCTATCTGGAACTTCAGCGGGGACGGAGTGAGCAGGGACTAAGTAACGGAGTGTCTTAACACTAGGTTCATATGGTTCCTGCAGTTCCCTCTGTCTACCCTGCCATGTGCGGGATAAAGCGTGAAGCTAAAAAAAAATAATAATAACTTTATCAGCCTAACTTTTTTTCTTAGCCAAAGACGGAGAATTAATTCACTAACTCTTCGTACCTCACAAGTAGGAAAACAAAACAAAAAAATAGCGCAAGCCTTCAATCTAGTGTTAATATTTAAACAAATACTGCTTCATTTGTTTTCGCCATATTTGGTAATATTCGTGACTACGACTAGATGTAACTCGTTAAGAGCGAGACAAAAAATATATCTATTTCATTTTAAACGACCACCCATGGGTAGGTTTTTTTAATGAAACAGTAATTGGGGACCGTCGTGGTTCAGTGGCATAGAGTCTGCCTATAAACGCGATTTGTGGGTTCGATTCCTATGAGGTGGGAATGAATTATTATACGTTTTCTTTGATCTGGCAACAATGTAAAGCGCGGCGTTGAGTTCTGCAACTCAACACGCAATATCTCGGAAAGACGGAAAGAACGGAGTGTCTTATCACTAAATTCCCTCAAAAATGAATTCCAATTGAAAAACAGGGAGTTAAAAAGTTACTGTATGTGCTAGTTTTGATGGTTCTAGGTTCATTCTAACGATGACAATCATTTAATATTTCACATAATAAAATGTTAGAAATGCTGATTTTCTTAAAGTAAAGAAATAGTAAAAGAGTGTTTTGCTCATGCGTTCGACCACTAAGTCTATATTATGTGTATATATATATGTATATATATATATATATATATATATATATATATATATATATATATATATATATATATATATATATATATATATATATATATATATATATATATATATAATATATATATATATATATATATATATATATATATATATATATATATATATATATATATATATATATATATATATATATATATATATATATATATATATATATATATATATATATATATGTATATATATATGTATATATATATATATATATATATATATATATATATATATACATATATATATATATATATATATATATATATATATATATATATATATATATATATATATATATATATATATATATATATATATATATATATATATATATATATATATATATATATATATATATATATATATATATATATATATATATATATATATATATATATATATATATATATATATATATATATATATATATATATATATATATATATATATATATATATATATATATATATATATATATATATATATATATATATATATATATATATATATATATATATATATTCTTTGCTTCAACATAAAATTATGTTAGACAAAGTAAACTTTTTCTACATATAAATCACAATATATTAATCGAAACCACATCAAAATCCATTTTGAAAAATTTATATCTAAACGTTCTATCGTGTTGTGCAAATCACTATGTCCATTCTATATTGAATATAGAATGGACATAGTGATTTGAACAACACGAAAAATAAGTAGAGAGTACTGTCACTAAATTTACCCTACTAGTGAGAATACAAAAGATGTTTAACATAATAGTGTCCACACTCCATTTAATTTACGTTTCTTCCATCGCTTCTCTGGAACAAGTGGCGGCGTTGAGTTACGCAAAAGAGAAATGTCGTAACACTAAATCGTTCTCGCTTGCTAATATTTTCTTTAGTAGACTAAAGAAGCGTCTCCTTACTGCGATGTTCTCACGCTTCAGTAGTATAAACACATTTAATGACCTATAAAGAACTCAGAAGTTATGTTCGTATAGAATTACACTGGAACAACTATTATATGAGAACCATCGTGGCGCAGCGTCTGCCTGTAAACGTGACGGTTTGAGGGTTCGATTCCCATGAGGAGAAGGTAGATTTTTTCCTTTTCTTCGCTCTGGCAACTAGGCAAGCGCTGCGTTGAGATCCGCCACTCAACACGTAAATCGAAAGGCGGAAAGCGGCGATCGGAGTGTCATAACACTAGGTTTTTATGGTTCCTGCTGTTCTCTCTGCCTACCCTGCTATGTGCGGGATGACGCGTCAAGCTATAAAAAGCACTATTATATACATGACAAGTTCAAATTCAAATATTTCTATTTGAAACCTAGATTTTTGGTTAAATTAAACTTTTAATTGATTTAAAGCATTCTTCTTTGCTATTCTCTGCTATGACAATTACTGCGTAGTATAAAACAACTGATTTGGATGCAGTTTTTTTTTTTTTTTAGCTGAGGACCGTCGTGGCGCAGAGGCGCATCGTCTGCCTGTAACGCGACGGTTTCTGGGTTCGATCCCCAGTCGGAGAAGATGGATTTTTCTATTTCCATTTTCTTCGCTCTGGCAAACTAGGCAAAGCACGGCGTTGAGTTCCGCCACTCAACACGCAATGCCTCGAAAAAGGCGGAAAGCGGGGACGGAGAAGGCAGGGACTAAGCAACGGAGTGTCTTAACACTAGGGTCCCACGGTCCTTGCAGTTACCTCTGCCTACCCTGCCATGTGCGGGATAAAGCGTGAAGTTTTTTGTAATAGATAAAATGATTCAAGAGGAAGGTTTATATATTTTCATATTAAGTTTTGTAAGGTAATGTGTTTTTCTTTTAAGAGTAATCTCTAAAGAACATATGTTTATATAGTGTATTGACAAAAAAGCTGTTAACGTTATATATAAAATCGTCTCGTAATATATTTAATATGAGCATTGTACAAGCAATATAACCTTGGAGAGAAATTCGGCACTTATTTTTTGAAATACACCAAATTTTTTTACGTAACCTAGTTACGTAAAATATTTACATCTCAAAGCGTACAATACAGTAAAATATTATTATCATTATTACTAAACTTTTGTTTAATTGTTACAGAGACCTACAAGGCAACAACATAAGCATAATATTCCAGAGCGACTTCCAAAATTTGAAGGAATTAAGGATTTTGTAAGTTTTTTTTTTTAATTTATTAAAATCAGTCCGCAGATTATATATACTATATTACTAAATAACATGTGATATATTAATTAATGTTATTAACCAATTTGTTACAGACAACTATCAGAAAACCAA
Organism: Dione vanillae; assembly: GCA_037178615.1. NCBI lineage: Eukaryota > Metazoa > Arthropoda > Insecta > Lepidoptera > Nymphalidae > Dione > Dione vanillae. Next base: position 1,183,645 of record JAZFAU010000318.1, on the reverse strand, counting down.
ATACACACCATAGAAAGAGATGCCTTCCTCGAGCTCAACACACTAGAACGCTTGTAAGTAGATTTACGTCCTTACAAAGTTACACCGTCGTCAATAATGTCAGTACTAAATTCAAAATCGTAGCGAATACTGTGCGGGGTAACTTTGTAGTGTAGTTTATTTTCTATGTTTAAATTTCAGGAAACTCAGCAATAATCGACTGGGACACTTGCCAGATGGCATTTTTGTCAGATTGAGGCATCTCCAACGTTTGTGAGTAGTGGTATGGGGTGTCCCAGACGTGGTGTGGTGCCCTTAACCCCATGGTGTACAGTTGATTGGTATTTTACTATGGTGTTTTGATTTTTTACGTTTTTTTTTAAATTTATAGAGAAATATATCTATATGTATATTTATATGAAGAAGTGATAAATTCCAGTATATTTATCAATATTTAATAATCTTTTGGGGGCCAAATAAAGTTTTATTCATACAAATTTGGTCCTTAATACAATAATATTTATACACCAGTAAAATAACAATCTTCCGTATTAATTGTGTGAATTCTTGTGTCAGATTTGAAATTATGAGTTGATAAAAGGACTCAGAACGTCCATCAACTTTTACTAAATGGCCAAAAAGAAAATATTTTTCAAATTGATGCTCGAATTTACCCTGTAGGTACCCCGGTGCTTGACTCATCTACCCGACCCGCTTCGCAGATACCCTCGCTTAGTGCGGGTTCTGTTCCGATTAATGTACCATTCTCACTGTTATTAATTTTCCGTTACTCCCCTCTAATGGAATATACATACAATATATAGTTTCGTGTTTTGTGAATAAAATTTGTAACGTATTTATTTATTTATTTATTTATTTATTTATTTATTTATTTATTTGGTGATCCAAATTAACAATATTTTTTTTTTAAAAAGTAATCATCGGTTATTATCTTTTTTTATTACTTATGGAAATTTGAAATCGATTAATTTTTTTACAAGTCCAATTAATATATAACAAGTTTGGACATTACACAACATGTCCAATTTATTTACTTTTTAATCATATATAATTTTTTTAATTATAACTATATGTTTTTTTTAATTGTAGATAAAATTCTTTTAGCAGTTACTATTAGTTACTATATTAATATTTAGCTATACAGGCTGTTCATTTATCAAAAACTTGGAAAACACAAACATAACCTAAAATATCATACATATTAATGATCTCATATTACCATTTCCTTTATTATGAACTTAATGTTTGACATAAGCTCTCCATCTCTCTTTCTCTCTTCTTTCTATTAATTATTATTATTTTTATATATAAAAAAAAACAAAAAGCAACGTTTAAGTATATTTTTATTCACAAAACAATATAATGTCATCAACTTCTTCTAACCATCCCTTAGGTAACCCATACGGGCTTTCTTCGGTGCAAGGTTGTGCTAAACCACCCTCTAGGGTAAAAGCTTTATGTGTTCTGTAAATAAAATAGGGTAAGCTAGAATTTAGATGGTAAGCTCATTTTTACCCTAACTTTGTTTCTCATTAGTTTCGGACTTTTTGTTTTTGGGAAAAAGTTTCTTCGTAAATTAAATAAGTAACCATTCATAAATTTTTATACGAAATCTCAACTTTATCCGTATATAGCAGGATTGGCGGGGAACGTAGTGTTAAGACACTCCATAGCCAACTTTTTTTTAAAGTGTTGCGTATTGAGTGGCCGAACTCAACGCTGCGCTTTATCGCGTGTAATATAACATATATTTAATTATGTGAAAATAAAATTACTGACTTATTTAAGGCACTTCTTGTTTTCTCAATGGAGCCATTTTGTATGAAATTCTTGACGGAATTTCTGTTTATACGAGAAAAATAGGGCTTAATTACATGGAATTATACAAAGGGTCCCACGAAAAAATACAAATTATTGATTAAAACTCTTTTAGTCAACAACTATAGAGGAGTCACTGTCGCGTGACACACGCGTTGCCATGGCAACGTCTACGTCACGTCATACAGAAGTATATGTTGTCATACATATAATATTTAAATCATTTCTGACGCGTTTAATTTCTAGAAGAGAAGAGAAGAAACTTCTTAGTATTTCATGGATTTAACATGCCTGTGCCCATTGTGATGTAGGAAGAGGTGCTCTGAGCAGCGCTTGGGACTTGCGACCCAAGTTCGGGTTTAAAGGGGCCCCTTTAAAATGCACTAACGCTCACCTTCACTGTCTGAGCTTCTCCTACTACCAACATCAAATTTTAAACGATTCTACCAAAGCCGCCTTTCGAAGTGCGTTCTAGAAATGATTCTGTGATAGTTCTAGACAGGCCGAGATCTTTTAGTAAACTATAAAGGGATTTCGCTGTTATACCTCTCGCTCTTACTTCAACCGCATATAAACTAACTCTAAACCTATTCTCCGTCAGTTCGTTAGTAAGTTTTTTTTAGTTTCACGCTTTATCCCGCACACGGCAGGGTAGGCAGAGGGAACTGCAGGAACCATACGAACCTAGTGTTAAGACACTCCGTTGCTCAGTCCCCTGCTTTCTCCGTCCCCGCTTTAGTAAGATCTCTTTACGTAAAGCCAGGCATATAACAAGTATTTCAAAATAATTAATCTAATCGGACATAACGACAAAAACGCATTGGAGCCGGATGCAAGTACTGTATAATAATAAATTAGTTCACAATAGTGTGGACGTGACATTCGGTCTAGTGAGGGGATTTGCTTTTTGTCGATAAAACATAATGAATGTTAGACAAATGTTTTAGTAAGCCTCTTAAATATGAATGGTGTACGTGATTTTTTATAATGCGATACGCCTTCTTATAATAATAAATATATGTACGTACATACATATATTTTTATTAGTATTTATTGAATTGTATATAAAGATTTCGTTTTACTATAAAGCATCTAATCTCGTTTTTTTTCCATTCTTTTGGGAATTTTTAGTCATTTTTCTCGAATTTCAGATTTTTCCGCTGTATAGGGTTGAAGGTGTACATTTAGTCAGTCAGTCATAGTAGCCTTTAAGATGAAGACGCATTAACATTTTAAATATCTTTTTCATATACTATCTTTAAATAGATTATAATAAAAATAATGTTATGTTAGCTACCACCTACTTTACTTAGTCGTTATTCCAAACAATTTCATAAAAGGGGGTAGTTTTAGATCATAAAGACTAAAAAAGCGTTGAATTTATGTCAATCGGGGCAGTTGCTCGTTGGCAACGGCCTGTACTGGAAGGGAACTACCCTGAAGTACTGTTATTGAGTGATTTATGTCATTCTATGTAATTGCGAGGAATCTATATCCGAATATAGTCGAACTTGTGATCAATGTGTGTTTTTAGTGTTTTCTATTTCAATTAACTTTTTCCACTTCTGAGTTTGCTGATAGTTGTGTATATGATTTGTATTCTTAATAAGTTAAAAAATATATATTTTATTATAACGTGAAGCATTATATTGTTAAATTCAGATTTAGTTTATATGAATTGATTTTTGAAACATAAGTATCCACCTGTCAATTTAACGGATGCTCTTATAGATAGGTATATAAGAAACGCTAGTAAACCTAGTGCTAAACAACTGTTGATTTAAACCTGTCACCTTCATCACACTAATTACTAACACTTTCCCTATTTAATTTAAAACAAAAACAACACAATGTTTCGGATTCAATTTAAGATTACATTTTTATAAACCTTATTTCTACTGCCTGAACAGAGAAAACAAGACTTGTTTCATGACTCTTTATAACATCTTGATATTTCTAAAATGGCCTAGAATGAATAATAATCATCGTTACCTATCCTACTAAATGCAAGAAAAAAAAACAATGTCAAAATAGTTTTGATATCCCAATCTGCAGTTAAACAGGGGTCAGAAATAATATATAATTGAATTTATTCGCTGCCTTGCGTACCTGACTTTTACATCTATGTATAATTTTTAAACCTACACTTGGGTCGCAAGTCCCAAGCGCTGATCTGAGCTCCTCTTCCTACAACACGACGGGCACCCGCACGGTGAACCCATGGAACGCTAAGTTGTTTCTTCTCTTATGACATTTAATATTATTATTTCCTTTATCCTTTGTTTTATTGTATTTGAAAAATATTACACGTTTCCTACTTTCCAGAGGAGATTTAGTGCCTGTGATTCTGGCAATACAAATAAAAGTCCTAGGAATAGTATTCGAAGTAGTGCTCCTCCCAGTGTCGTAGAATATTTCCAAAAGTTTACTTTGACAAAGTAGTAGTCTTAAAGTTAGTCTACAATGTTGTAAACAGAAAAACACAACGCTGTAAAGACCTAAAGACATAATAACCTTTGAATCGAATTATCTATGTTTTAAATTAACACTTTCCCTCGTATAAGTTTGAACTGAGAACCCAGTTATGTTAAGTTATTACTAAAAGCTCAAACGACCAAAACAATTTGAACGTCTAAATTGCAACTATTCAGGTAAAGCTTTCGCAAAGCTCACGTGTTTATTTAATTAAACTAAACAGATGTTCCAACGTAATCCCGACTTAGGAAATTTGTCACAGGTTGAGGTAGAGCTAGCTTTATACTATATTTCATTGCGGATTTGGTATTTTATTAAATTTTATAGTACAATCATATATATATATATATATATATATATATATATATATATATATATATATATATATATATATATATATATATATATATATATATATATATATATATATATATATATATATATATAGGATTTTCCAATAGGGACGCTTGAACTTTGACAGCTGATTGCGGCCATGTTGTTTGAGTGACAGCTGTCAAATGCAGTGTGTTATATTCATTCCGTCCTCCCAAACCACCATGGCAGGTTACAGTGTCGAGCAACACGTGCAAATCATAAAAATGTTTTATGAAAATGGGTCTTCAGTTCGAGTAATATTCTGCGCTCTTCGCGCGGTCGCGCGGTTTTACGGTCGCGATGATCGTCCTGCCGAGTCGACTATCCGTCGATTAGTGGACAAATTCGAGTCAACCGAGTCAGTTAACAATCAGCCGGTTCCCGTGCGTCAACGTTACGCGAGATCTGCCGAGAATATCGCCGCTGTGCGCTACAGTGACCTCGAAAACCCGCGGCAGTCAATTCCGCGTCGCGCACAGGAACTCGGCCTTTCGCAGACGACAACTTGGCGAATTTTGCATTATGACTTGAGCTTGCACCCGTACAAGATCCAGCTGACTCAAGAGCTTAAGGTTAATGACCATAGACAGCGCCGTGTGTTCGCTGACTGGGCATTAGAGCAGTTGGAAGTTGACGCCGATTTTGGCAAAAAATCATCTTCAGCGACGAGGCACATTTTTGGATGAATGGCTATGTCAACAAGCAAAATTGCCGTATTTGGGACGAGACCAATCCACACGAGGTTCACCAAGTTTCAATGCACCCGCAGAAAGTGACTGTTTGGTGCGGATTTTGGGCCGGAGGCGTGATTGGTCCGTATTTTTTCGAAAACGATAATGGTGTGGCCGTCACCGTCAATGGTGAGCGATACCGGTCGCTGATAACCAACTTCTTTTGGCCTGAAATCGAGAATATGGATCTGGACAACATATGGTTTCAACAGGACGGCGCTACGTGCCACACAGCACACGCCACGATGGAAGTTCTGCACGAGCAATTTTTGGACATGGTCATCTCGCGCGGAGGTGACGTGAACTGGCCACCGAGATCGTGCGATTTGACCCCGATGAACTTTTTCTTGTGGGGTTTTCTTAAGTCGCAGGTCCTTGCCAACAAGCCGCAAACCACCGATGCCCTCAAAGTCAAAATACGCCACGCCATCGATAAAATACAGCACAATTTGTGCGCCAGAGTCATCGAAAATTGGACCTTTCGTGCGCGCGCCACCAACCGAAGCCGTGACGTTCATTTGAATGATGTCATATTCCATACGTAATGGAGTCGATAGACCTTAAAATAAAGAAAAGTTTTTATATATATATATATATATATATATATATATATATATATATATATATATATATATATATATATATATATATATATATATATATATATATATATATATATATATATATATATATATATATATATATATATATATATATATATATATATATATATATATATATATATATATATATATATATATATATATATCTGCCTTTTTTGGCATTGCGTGTTGCCCACGCTACCCTTGCCTTAATGTCAAAGCAAAAAAGATGGAAATGTAAAATTTCATCTTTCTTTAATGGGAATCGAACGCACATACCGTCAGTTTACAAGCAGAGCCTTTGCGCCATGATGGTCCTGAAACCTATTATATTATTATATTTTATTTTCAAATTAAGAAAAATAAAAAATAATAATATAATAAATAAACAGCAAAAAAGCAGCAATAGAAGTTACGTTTTTTTATAATTTACATTTCATACTCTTTATTCAATAAACAAATCCTAGTTATATAAAATACGGAGAACAGAGAAGAAACTCCTTAAAATATATAAAAATCATCTCTCACTCTCTGTTCTCTCTCCGCTATATAATATTAGAAATATCGATATCGATAGAATACAATATACATCACTGACCACCAAATCTACTTAAGAAACTTTTAGTGACAGCATGATATATGCTCATGTGAACGGACATGCACTTTTTTATTATCTCACTCTATTTATTAGTAGATAGTCAAAGGGATATAGGTTTTGGGTCAATCATCTCTTAAATATGTCACAGTCGCACTCAGAGATCATAATTAACTGTTAACGTCCGTTAATCCTGTTTGAATACTTGTGAGAATTCAATTTTATTTAATTATAGTTAAAGTTAAATGAGTATTCTAAGGTCGTATTAGTGAATTATTCGCAAAATGATAGTAAGAGCGTGACTGCTTGAATGTATCGGTCAAGGACCTAATATTTTAGATATTTTTTTGTTGCGTATCAAAAATTAAATGCAGCGGGATTTGAACCTATGCCTCTTGCAAACCGTGCAAGCGTTCTGACAACTAAGCTATACGTTCTTCAACACACTGCGTTAAAATTCTTTACGCTTTATACAACTTATTACGTTGTTAGCATCTCTGTCGGGAAGGTTTTAGTAATTTCACCAAAAAAAACCAAAAACGGAGGACGGAGTTTTTGAACACTTAGTTTCCTCTGTGTTGAAATGAATACAGCGTGAAGTTAATAACAATAGGTGAAAAATATAGAATAAATTTCCAAATTAAATCACATACTTTTTCTTCAAATCTACACTGATGGTCGCCTATTTACGCTCTATCCCTAGCTAAGTATTCAGAGAGAACGGAGAGCCAAACGCTCACTCTCCCGCCTCGTCCACTGTCATCAACCTCTTCACACACACTCTCCGGGGAGTCTTCATGCCTTTTACGTGACCTCCCTTCAGTATCTTGGACACTGTGCTTACAAAGTCACCATAGTCTCCTCTCATCTCTCTCACCACTCACTTTTTCTTCATACATTCTCCATGTGCCCAAACCACATGAGCACGTTCTTCTTCATTCCCATAGCTCCGACTTTCATTCTACTTCCGCACGTTTTAATGTCATTAAAAATGTTTTCCTTTGATAAATATTCACTAACTTTACACCACGTTAGTGTCTTTACTGTGTTTTTAAAATTTAATAAATATAAATAGTGTTCTAACAAAATAAAGGCATAAATAGTATACGTAGCTCTGTATAATCGTCTATTCAAAGACCACTGAAAGAGCAACAACAAGCGACTGCTTTATGAAAACCGTGCACAGTAGGACAAAAGTAATGTACCAACGGTTAAATGTTTTGCTTTTTTTCCACAGCAGGGAAGTTAGAGAGTTTTTTTTTTTATTTCAAAATAGTTAGCTCTACAGACACTTGGTCCGTACCCTTTTTTAACTTACACTATATGTTCTTATTACAAATATTGATTATATTAATACATAGAATTAATATTTATCATAATGAACATCGATTATAATCTTTACATTTTTTTTTATATTTAATATTACTTAGAACTAAGGCTATGGCTGATAAGCGAATTACATAAGTGTATACGTTTTATCCTTGGTTAAATAAAATTAAATTTTATAATAAATTAAGGTCGCTTGATAGTGTTACACAATAATGACAAAAAAAACTAAGCTTTGATGCGACTTATATCATAAATATTAGGGCATGTCCGCTATAATTGAAGTTGTGACCGCTGCGTTCCTGTCTTTCATGGCCATCTTCAAGTTGTACTCCACAATGCTTTTAGTTGTTGCACCCATCGCATTACGAATTAGTCTCATGACTGCATCGTCTTTGCCCTCGCTATAGTAGGTGCAGCTGTTGGTGTGTCACGATATTGCTACGACCGCATGCGAGACACTATCATGTAGCTGCAGCTTGACCGATTTGCTGTTAATAACTACGACAGTCTCGCTGGTCAGGCCTTGAGCCTCATGAATCGTCAGGACCTTCGAACCTGTTTGTTCTCCCCATCCTTGGCTAATCAGAGATTCTTTTTCTTCTTGTGTGTAAGTCAGAAGTTAGAGAGTTAAGCCACTTAGTTTTTCATGGTTATAGTGAAATTCCTAATTATGTAATAGATTTTAAGATTTTTATTAATTTCAAAATAATAATCCACACCATTGATAGATAAAATACTTAAAGAAAATATATTTAAATATTGTTTTTATTTGCACTTTTGTTCACTTATTAGTCATGATCTTTTGAGGATAAAATAAACTCGACTTTCGACTACTTATACATTATTGAAATTTCAAATATTTTCGCACTTATATTAAATTGTTCTCTTCTCTCTCTCCCTCTTTCCTTCGTTTTTTACCTTTACAATGTTTTCTGCACAACACGGTACCGCAAAAGCCGCCGCACTTAGTGTTAAAACAATATGTTTCCCCGTTTCCACCTTTCGAGACATCAAGTGTTGAGTGGCGGAACTCAACGCCGCCTGTCTTGTTTATTTGTAATATTAAAAAACTAAAGGCAGTCTTCTTAAAAAACTTAAATATTTTATTTAAATAATGAACATTTACGACAGCAAACTTTATGTACACATATTTTTGGCACACAGTGTAACACGCGAGGTCGAGTTACTCTCAAAGGATATTACAAAGCACCTCGCTAGCATTCAGTCGCGGTTTGTCTTTAGAGCCCTTTGTGTTTAAAGAATAGTTCAACTTGAAATATTTACATTTCTTGCAATGAAATCTCATGTAATTAAATAAATTAATATTTATTATATAGAAGACCGTCGTAGCGCAGAGGCGTAGCGTCTATCTATAAGCTCGACGGCTTGTGAGTTTGATTCCCATGAGAGGAAGATGGATTTTTCTATTTTAACTTTGAAACTAGGCAAAAGCGCGGCGTTGAGTTCCGCCACTCAACACGCAATACCTCGAAAAAGACGAAAAGTGGGGACGAAGAAAACAGGGACTAAACCATAGTGTGTTTTAACAATCGGTTCCTATGGTTCCTGCAGTTCCCTCTGCCTACCTTGCCATATGCAGGATAATGCTTGAAGACAAAAAAATATATATAGCTTCACGCTGTATATCACGGGATCTACTTTATCCCGCATAATACAATGCGGGATAAAGTATACATACTACTCAATTACTTCTTTATTGGCGGAACTTAGCGCTGCGCTAAATTTTATTAACAGAGCTAGAAAAATAAATCAATTCTCTAAGTGAGAACCGAACCCACAACCTACGCTGTGCTTTTATATAAGGACGCTGAGTTTTAAGATTTTTCCATGGCCAAAGCTCGCTTCTATTTAAATCAGTTCCCTCTGCCTACCTTGCCATATGCAGGATAATGCTTGAAGACAAAAAAATATATATAGCTTCACGCTGTATATCACGGGATCTACTTTATCCCGCATAATACAATGCGGGATAAAGTATACATACTACTCAATTACTTCTTTATTGGCGGAACTTAGCGCTGCGCTAAATTTTATTAACAGAGCTAGAAAAATAAATCAATTCTCTAAGTGAGAACCGAACCCACAACCTACGCTTAGCTTCTATATAAGGACGCTGAGTTTTAAGATTTTTCTATGGCCAAAGCTCGCTTCTATTTAAATCATATAAGGATTTACTATAGAGCTTATTAAAGCTGATCTACATTATGCGTGGTCACGCGGATACGTTGACATACATAATGTACGGCGGAAGCTGCGGAGGAACCGGAAACACTTTGGCTAGTAAAAACTATTGTTTGTCATTGAATTTTGATGGGATTTTTGCAGATTTTATCATCTCGTCTCTATATATACTATAACATACTATATATGTATATGTGATTGCTTCTGTATAAACTGATTTTTGATGTATGTTTTTTTTATATATATATATATATATATATATATATATATATATATATATATATATATATATATATATATATATATATATATATATATATATATATATATATATATATATATATATATATATATATATATATATATATATATATATATATATATATATATATATATATATATAATATATATATATATATATATATATATATATATATATATATATATATATATATATATATATATATATATATATATATATATATATATATATATATATATATATCTATATATATCTATATATAAATTATTAAAACTTCTCTTATTACTGAGTCATGGGCAATCCCGGACCAACTGAATTACCCTAGAAACCTGAAACTTTGTAGGCAGGGTCTTTGGGGAGTAAGAGAGGTTTTCCCGAATTTTGTGACATTTGGCAGGAAGGCACCTAGTTTTAAAAGAATCCGTTTTTCGCCTTATGAGAAATTACAAATTATGTAATGTACATGTTATTGGAAGAACTCAAACGCGCCCTACGCCATGCTTGTTGTCCAATACAGAGAGCGAAGAAAATAAAGATGATTTATTCTCTCCGATTTAAAATTAAATCCACAGTATTATTAATTTTAAAAAAAAATTGTATTCAGAATTGGATATATAACCTATAGAATAAGAAGTTTATTTCATAATACTATTAAGTTAAAAAAAAAACATAAATTTTTCAAGCTCTCACTAAAAGATAGTACAATCGTAAAAAATGCCGAAAAGGTCTTCTGAAGAACGCGGAAATACCCTCAGTCAAGTCCCTAGGGATGGGACAAGGGATGGAAAGTGTAAGGGGGGAGATTGATAATTCATACAACGACCGGTAGAAGGGCATTTAATTTTGCAAAGGGCAGGGACATCCCTAGAATTGTGTAAACTAAATTTGCACGCAATGTTACTTTATTTTTTTTTAGCTTCACGCTTTATCCCGCATATAGCAGGGTAGGCAGAGGGAACTGCAGGAACTATTAGAACCTAGTCACTCAATCTAAACGATAATCGACAAAAAAGTGCATTTTTAGCTTCTCTTACGAAGGCAGAGGAAACCTAGTTTTATGAAACACCGTTCTCCATTTTCGAAAATTTACGTCGTAAATGGACAAACTCAATTTCCTGGGGAAGGAAACGAAGATAATTCCTTTTCCCAAAAATGATAATCGAACCGAGAAGTAAAATAAAACAATAAAAGAACCGTTTGTACATTTATGACATGCTTTAAATTTACACACTATCTATAGAGGTCTAATGAAGAGAGCAGGAGTATTAGATTTGTAGGCAAAATTACTTGTTTATTGAAAAGGGCTTTTTAAATTTAAATTTAAGCTTTTTAAATGTAACAGTGTTTTTTTGGCTTCACGCTTTATCCTGCATTTGGCAGGGTAGGCAAAGGAAATCTGATTTTTCTGTCTAAAATTAAGTCTTTATTAAATGGCGGAGTTAAACGCCGAGGTTGTGTTGTCAGAGTTCGAGAATGGGTATTTTTCCCCCGAGTGCGATCGTACCTACAAATTTTGTTTCAAAACAAAATAAATGTTTCTAGTAAAAAATTGAAATAATTGTTATGTATACCAGAATTAGTAATAGATTTTTTGTTAATAAGTTTTTTTAAAGCTTCACGCTTTTATCCCGCATATAGCAGGGTAGGCAGAGGAAACTGCAGGAACTATATGAACCTAGTAGTAACACACACCGTTGCTTAGTCCCTTTGTTTTCTCCGTCCCCGCTTTCCGCCTTACTCGAGACATTGCGTGTTGAGTGGCGGAACTCAAGGTCCGCGCTTTGCCTAGTTTTCAGAGTGAAGAAAATGGAAATAGAAAAATCCATCTTCTCCAAGTGGGAATCAAACCCTCAAACCGTCGCGTTTACAGGCAGATACTTACGCCTCTGCGCCACGACGGTCCTCAATAAAAAGTTTTGATATTGATTATATGGCAGGGTATACAGCAAATTATACCTAACACTCATTTTTTTCCTTCCTTCCTTCCCCTCATGGAAATCGAACCCTAAACTGTGAAAAGCATCATAACCACCGAACCAAACAGTACCATATCATTAACTTTAACTTCATAAAACAATGGACCAATGAAGGTCCATTAGAAGAGAAATAGGAGAAAAAGGTTATAAAATAATAACCGCCCCTCGTTCTCCAAAAAGGTTTCTTATGTCTGGAGTGACATAAACAAACAGTGCGATAATGGTTGAGGTACTTTCACATGGACTGGACTTGATTGTAGATTTCTTTTTTTATTTAAGGAAAATAGGCTTTTGATGTTTCTTTTTGTAATATTTTACTTGTAGTTAGTCTGTATATTATTTGTTATGTGGTGGCGCTCAACGCCGCGTTTTGTTGCGCTTGAAGGGGGAAATGAAAAAAAATGTATTAATTGTGACGCCCTCTCGCCCTCGCCTCTGCCTAACCTACAATGTGCGGAGTAATGCGTTATAAATGTTAAAAAAAAGTATCTATTGCGTAGTAATGTTAAAAAAGTTATATAGGTACCTAAATAGTAAAGTTATTTATCAGTAAGCCTTATTCAGTCTTGTATGTTTTAAAATTATATTATAGTTTTATAGTGAAATTATACTTTTAAAGTAATATTTTTTTAAACGATTTCCAGAAAGAAAGGGGAGGTTCTCAATTCGATTTCTTTGTATATTTTTACACTAATTTACACGAGGATGACGTGATTCATATTTTACCTGACGATTAGATTAGATTTTTTATAATAAAAACTTAATTTCATTACAAATTATTGGTAAATATTGTATTTAATTTATACAGTGTTATTATTTAAAAAAATAAAGGGAACCTAGTGTTAACACTTCGTTCCCGGTTCATCGTTATTACTTTTAAAATATTATTTTATTTTTGGTGTCATAATATAGCTTGAAGCCATTTCTTACATTAACCTTGGTTATAAAATGTGTTCGATTTAAATCAATTAAAAAGTTATCAATTTTATAATATAAATATAAAAGAAAATATGCTAATATTAAAATAAATAAACAAAAATATATCATGTGAACTTACCTCTATCAAGTAAATTGGCATTTCCGAATCCCCAACATGGCCGCCCAAAATGGCGGATTACGCGCCAAAACAATAGCTTACTGAAATGTCTGTTTTATGATGTTTTTTTTTTACATCCCCTAGTTGACGTGTAGTAAGTAGTATTGTAGACAGCCAATTAAAATATGAAAAAGTTATATATATTTTTTGTTAAAGTTTTAAATAAATATGGATCTGTTAAGATATGTGGCTGACATTGACACTGATTTATTGATATTTTTCTTCTTCTTCTCTTTTTTGGAAACCATTTTTTTTAAACAAAACCTATTTTATTCATAAAAAACCTAGAACAAGTAACAATTAAAGAAGACTTTTTCGACATTTTTGCTAGTTACATTCTCGCATTAAGTAGGGTAGGCTTAGATTACTTATTATTAAGATGCGAATGCCTAAAAATGCGAATTTTTTTAAGGAACGGCAACTAAACGTTATTATGATCTTTAAAGTGTTAATCCACATTGAAGATAGAATATTTAAAGAAAACATATAAAAACTTGAACGCAGCGGGACTCGAACTCGCGCCCTCTTACGAACCGTGCAAGCGCTCTCACAACTAAGCAATGCGTTCTTCATCACGCTGCGCACAATTTTTTTTTTTTTTTTTTTAGCTTCACGCTTTTATCCCGCACATGACAGGGTAGGCAGAGGGAACTGCAGGAACCATACGAACCTAGTGTTAAGACACTCCGTTACTAAGTCCCTGCTTACATCGTCCCCGCTTACCGCCGTTTTCGAGACATTGCGTGTTGAGTGGCGGAACTCAACGCCGCGCTTTGCTTTAGTTGCCAGAGCGAAGAAAATGGAAATAGAAAAACCCATCTTCCCCGACTGGGGATCGAACCCAGAAACCATCGCGTTAGTCGTGTTACAGGCAGACGTTGCGCCTCTGCGCCACGACGGTCCTCTACAAATTTTTATATATTTTCTTTAGGCAACTAAACAATTAACTACCCAAAACGGGAATCGAACTTATCTCTATATCTATTCTATATCGACTCGACAAGGTAACGAACTAAGTCATTACTTTTAGTTCAACACATTGTTGCAACTTCCTGGTGAAAGCCGACTCGCAATTAAATATGGCCGCCTATGTTTAATTGTTTAATGAACGATTAAATTACATATTTAACTTAAATATTTATACTAATTATTATTTATATAATATCGAGGCCGTCGCAAGTACTGTAGGATTAGATGTTATTGTAAATGCATAGTTGTAGGTTCTTTTCCCATTCTAAGTAAAGATCAGCTCCCATTTCTGGAAAACCGCGGCGTTGAGTTTCGTCACTTGTGTATTGTCTAAAATCCTATCCGCCCTAAATCAATTTTCTCTCTCGCTACTAAAATATCGAAGAATCGGTCAAATGGGTTCCTTACTTATTTCATGGTTGACAAATCTGGGATTGTATCCATATGGAACCCTAAAAACAATATTAATTTATTTTAATATTCGGAGTTAATAATATTCAGAGGTACTTCGAGGCGCTGTAGCGTAGTACCTATCTGCTAGTAAACGAGATGGTTTGTGAGTTCGATTCCCACTCGGAGCAGACAGATTTTTTGTTTCCATTTTCCTCGCTCTGGCATCTAGGTAAACGTGGCGTTGAGTTCCACCACTCAACACGCAATGCCTCGAAAAAGGCGGAAAGCGGGGACGGAGAAAGCAGGAACTAAGCAAAGGTGTGTCTTAACACTAGGTTTATATTCTTGCATTTTCTTTTGCCTACCCTGCAATATGCGGGATAAAGCGTGAAGCTAAAAAAATATTTAGTATATTTCACAAGTATATACTATAATGAAACCGAAAAGATCACAAAACAAAACACTCAAAGACAGGAGCTCATTACGAGTACCGACTTCCGGAGTCAAGATGGCGGCACGTCCGGCACGCTCAGTCTGTGTCTGACTGCCTTCCGGTGCGGACGTGCGGAACGTTATTTCAGTTAAATTGAGGTTGCTATTATAAATTAGGGGCACTACTATG
The DNA here is from genome assembly GCA_037178615.1 of Dione vanillae. Classification (NCBI taxonomy): domain Eukaryota; kingdom Metazoa; phylum Arthropoda; class Insecta; order Lepidoptera; family Nymphalidae; genus Dione; species Dione vanillae. Next base: position 1,168,200 of record JAZFAU010000318.1, on the reverse strand, counting down.
GTGTATTATTATTACATATTTTTTTATTATACATTATTATAGTCATTTATTGTATATATTGAATATTTTTACATTATCCATAATTACAATAGCATTATATAACAGAAATTTGTGATACTAAATATAATATGTCTTGACATACAACGTTTATAGTTTTGCTTTTTGTCTTTACACAATATGAACCGTTGTGGCGCAGAGGCGTAAGTATCTGCCTGTAACGCGACCGTTTGAGGGTTCGATTCCCAGTCGGAGAAGATGGATTTTTCGTTTTCCATTTTCTTCGCTCTGGACTAGGCAAAGCGCGGCGTTGAGTTCCGGCACTCAACACACAATGCCTCGAGTAAGGCGGAAAGCAGGGACGGAGAAAGCAGGGACTAAGCAACGGAGTGTCTTAACACTAGGTTCATATGGTTCCTGCAGTTCCCTCTGCCTATCCTGCTATATGCGGGATAAAAGCGTGAAGCTAAAAAAAAAAACAATATGAACATATTTCTCTTTAGATATCACTCTTAATGGATCGACACGTGATATCACATTAGAAAATTTAAACAAGAGCAGAACTAGTGATGTAACGTATTCACGTTCAAATTTTGATATATTTTTTTAAGTATTTTTTTCTATCTTCAGTGTGGATAAACGCATTAAAATCATAAAAATATATAATATTTTTTTCTAAAATCTAACTTTAAAGAATAATAAGTGACGACGCAACGAACACTTCGATTGTTATCTTGTAATAATTAGCTCTAATTTTAAAAGAATTACTGAATATTCGCATTCGTGGATGTTAAAAAAATTACATTCGTTACATTACTGATACATACATATAAACATCTTGAAACTTTCTATTTTTTAAAGATAAATCACATCAAACCAGTAGTATTAAAGATTTTAGCATAGGGACAGATAGTGGGAAACAGGTGGGTCGCTATTGGCTTTATAAAAATTATACTTCTCGCCACTGACATATACAGTTAATAAATATTTTGAGTCGAATTAAGGAATTGATGACCGTCTGTCTGTAAACGCGACAGTTTGTGACTTCTATAATAATAATAATAATAATAATTCTTTATTGTACACCCAATAATATATATATACAGAAATTACAAAATACGAACATACGTTGGTACAAAAATCATTCTATACTCACTTGGAAAAGAAAAAATTTTCATTTTCTTCGCTCTGGACAAAGCGCGGCGTTGAGTTCCGCCACTCAATATGCAATGCCTTGAAAAGGCGATGCGGAGTGTTTTAACACTAGGTTCCCACGATTCCCTATGATTCTCACGGTTCCCTTAATTCCCTATGGTTCCCTCTGCTGTGGTTCTCCTAAGCGTGAGGCTAATAAAAAAAAATTAAGAATAATAAACTCTTACACGAATGAAATTGCCAAGCTTTAGGCAATTTACGTCAAATTTAAAAAGTACTGAACTTGACATATCCCATAATTACGTCACTAATATAGTAAAGCTAGCCACTCAACTCAAAGTCGGAACTTTCGAGGCGTTACGTGTTGGACGGAGTGTAGTAACACTAGGTTCCTAAAGTTCCTAAACATTCTGTTGAATGGCGGAATCCTTTATTATTTTAATTAGTTTAAAACAATAAGTAATGTTGAAAGCAGGGACTAAGCAACAGAGTGTCTTAACACTAGGTTCATATGGTTCCTGCAGTTTCCTCCGCCTACCCTGCAATATGCGGGATAAAGCGTGAAGCTAAAAAAAAACAAAAGTAATGTTGTAATGCATTAGCATTTCTAACAAAAATAGAACCTACGACCACAAGCTCTTCTACATATTACCTCCCTTACTGATGTAAAATAATATTACAGTGAAACTCGACTAAGATATTTCAGGAAATGTTCATAATTAGTAATTAATAGTGCAGCTCTCCGCAAAGTGAACTCTCGCTGCTGCCATTAGATACTAATTGGAGAAGATGTGTTAGACGACAAAGTTTTATGTTACACTAGTTACTTGGCCTGTCTGCGCTCGTGTATTTTGAAAAGAAAAGGATTTTTGAAGTGTTATTCTACATTAAGGATAGAAAAATACTTGAAGAAAACGTTTTAGAATTGAATCCGTACCACATTGACACCGTCCAAGCATTACAACCACTTAGCCATGCCTTCTTCATTATCTAAGTCGAAATTCGTACAACTTATAACGATGTCAATATCTCTGTTAATATTTTTTTTTTGAAATTTCTGCAACGCAAAGATTACCACCACAAATATATTGCTATTTTTACTAAATGCTCAATCAAAAAAATCAAAATCAAAAATCATTTAAACATATAGGTAACAGATACACTTATGCACGTCAATATTTATCTACTACCATTTCGGAAAGGTGCTTTGTCATGGAGGAGAAGAGGAAATGGCGAAAGAAACTCCTCAGCACATTTTTTAAATAAAAAACAATTTTACATACGACAAATGTATTACAAGTACCGCCTAGCCTGAGCGGAACCGGTTGCAGAACTGATTAACTCCACGCGTCTTTGTCATTGATATAATCATCAACCCTATAATAATAACCTTTGCTAATAAGTTGTGCTTTTGTCCGTTTTTTAAACAATTCTATTGGCAAATCGCGTATCAATTTCGGTATTTTATTAAAAAAAAATATGCTGTGCCATTCAAATTGTCCACATTAAAAAAGGATAAAATTAAAAATAATAAAATGTACTTGTCCAATCATCACTGATTTATACATATATTCACGCTTTACCCCTAGCGGGGTAGTCGTCTTTCATACCCCTTTTATCTCGCCCACTGTCTCTAATTTCTTCATACATGTTCTCCGAATCTCCATGCTTGTAACGTGAACCTCCTGTTTTTGAAAGTCAACCGCTGCTATTAGTCCAAATACTGCCAGAAGCACGAATCTATGAATATGTCATATATTAACATTAAAATAAGAAAATATTTTAAAATCTAAAATTCTCGCAAAATCTTTATATCATATTATTATTTAGTGTCTACAATAATCCCACTTGAAACATAGTAAGCACTCGAACACATCGAATTGCCATCTTCAATGCTTCCTTTGTTTTCCCGCCAACTTGAAATGCATTAACGCCATTGTGCGCCGCCATCTTGTTCAAGTGGAAAGCAAATGGCGGCATACATGCAGCTTAGGTGTTTTTTGTGTATATTCTTGTAAGAAATAGTATATTTATCTAGTATGTCTTAAAGTATAAAACAAAGTTATAAAAAAATAAATAAAATAAATAAAAAAATATAATTTTGTTTTTATAAACAAGTTTTGTCAAAACTATCTTAAAAAATATCTTAAATGCGAGAAAGCGGATAAAGCTGTCTCTGCCTATCCTATAATGTGCAGGATAGAGTACAAAGCGACTAGTGTGATTTAGTAGAGGTCGTAGATTGAAAAAGATACTGGACGACGGTCACGTAAACGGCATAAGTACCTCCCGGAGAGTGTATATGAAGAGGTTACCTACCAGGAGAGTGTGAATGAGGTCGGGACGAGGCGAAAGAGGTTCTATGATAAGGCGTGAAAATATGTATGTGTGTATATCAGACTTATACCAGCTCTATACTTAGTTGTGAAAAATAAATACAATATATAAATATAACGACATACCTATTATTCGTAACACACATTCTTGGACATGTAAATAACCGCAAACACTTTAGAGGTGTCATTATAATGAGGCAAGTCTTAACCTACTGTGCCTAAAAAGAAGTGCAACTGCTTCTAACCACTTTCCGTAACTATAGAGTTTTAGCTTTTGATGTTTAAAAAATACAAGCTTTTCTAGTTTTAACTTAGAAGGTATAAACAGAGAGAAAGAGAGAGAGAGATCTAGAAGGAAATCTCTCCTCTCTCCAGATTTCGTTTCCACAACTGTGATGCACAGTGCAGCTTTTTCTGAATAATTAACTTAGCGTAATGATAGTTCAAGTATTATTACTAATATTTTTCTCTTTTAATAAGATAAAACAAGGCGTTGAATTCCGCTAGTCAACACGTAATCACTCAAAAGTCGGGTGGATAATAGAAAACTGAGAATCTTCTCCGTTTATTATTTCTACTTCACTATATGTATCGAACTTCTTCTATCGAACTATATTCGAACCCACACCTCCTGGATATCGTTACAATACTTTTAATTTTGATATATTTCGATTTTCATTATCACTTGAACCTTTAGTTACTTATGAACCGAAATAATAATTTATTACAAATAATTTTAAAAGTAAAATAGAAGCAGACTGTACGCAGCACTTGTGGGTTCGATTCCCATTCGAGAAAAAATTATTTTCTTTTTTCCATTAACAAAACAAAATGAACGTGCAATTGTTAGAAAACAAGAAACGGAGTGCCTTATCACTAAGTTCTCTCCACTACTATATGAGGGAAATATGCAAAAAAAAAAACATAAGTTTGTCGCTACATATAAAGTAAATATCTTTATTTATTTATTATTTTTTTAGCTGCAGGAACCATACAAATAAGAACCTAGTGTTAAGACACTCCGTGGCTTAGTGCCTGCTTTCTCCGTCCCCGATATCTTTATGTAAAATATTTATACATATATATATTCATTAAGTACATATGTACGGAATATTGTTTTTAAAACAGACCAAAAATAGACGAAGCCATGTGAACGAGCCTTGTATTACACATAAAGAACAAAAGACGACCAATTCTCATTAAATATTAATATATATATATAACAATAGAGTAATTGATTTCCGCCAGCGAATGGTACAAGAAGTTTTGGTATATGGAGATGGCATACTTCATTTTATTTACAATACTGAAGCCGTCGTGACGTAGGGTCAGAGTAGGGTTTAAGGTTCGACATTTTAAGTCATGTGTTAAAATGAGCAGCGTTAAGTTACGCAAACACAGTGTCTAAAATTTTGGTCTTTGCTTACTTTGCTATATTAGGTATGTAAGATGGAGCGTCAAGCCAAAATTACTTGAGACCAGGCGTAAAAAACAGGGTATTCTGAATAACTATAACTCCTATAAACTTTTTTTTGTAGCTTCACGCTTTATCCCGCATATTGCAGGGCAGGCAGAGAGAACCTCAGGAACTATACGAACCTAGTGTTAAGACACTTCGTTGCTTAGTCCCTGCTTTCCCCGTCCCCGCCTTCCGCCTTGTTCGAAGCATTGCGTGTTGAGTGGCGGAACTAAACGCGTTTTGCCAAGTTTCACGAGCGAAGAAAATGGAAATAGAAAAATCCATCTTTCCCGAGTGGGAATCGAATCCGCCAACCATCGCGTTTACAAGCAGACGCTTACGCCTCTGCGCCACGACGGTTCCTCAATTAAACTTTCTTATCTATACTTTATCCATACTAAATAAAAACCTATACAAATTATTCAAAGAATCATACATTTTCGTACAAATGTCATATTTACATACACTTAAAAAGCCATATCCACACTTTCCCACTCGACAGGGTAGCGCCACCCAATCGAGAACGCAATTAATTATTCAGACGAAACAGATAGCTAGCAATTTTCGACAGATACCCTGAAGGATAGCCTAATATGGATACAACTTGATTTGATTAATATTAATTCTCTCATTATCTCCACTTAGGTATATTAATTGTTTGACTTATAGAGATATATGTATATGTATTTATATATATATATATATATATATATATATATATATATATATATATATATATATATATATATATATATATATATATATATATATATATATATATATATATATATATATATATATATATATATATATATATATATATATATATATATATATATATATATATATATATATATAGAGAGAGAGAGAGAGAGAGATTTTATTCAGAATAGTATACTAACTTATTTTTAACTTGTTTTTAAGCTTCACACTTTATTCCGCACATGTCAGGGTAGGCAGAGGGAACCGTAGGAAACATGGGAACCTAGTGTTAAGACTCCTCCTGCTTTCCACCTTTTTCGCTTTGCCTAGTTGTCAGCGTGAAGAAAACAGAATTGGATAAATCCATCTTCTCCTAGTGAGAATCGAACCCACAAACCATAGCGTTTACAGGTAGACGCTGCGCCTCTGCGCCACGACGATGGTAAAAATTATATAATTAAAAATATTTTGCATATTCAGTTTTAGCTGTAAATTTTCTTTATTGTATTAATATTATTCTATATACAAAGCGATAACCATACTTTTAACAGTTAAAAAGGAATTGTACCTTGAAATTTGACAGATCTGTCAACTGCTTTTTATAAAAATAAGAATATTTCTTGGTTAACTTAGTCTTAACAGATTGGTTAAAGGATTGATCTGGAATTTAAAAAAAAGTCTAATTTATAAAAAATATTAAATTATTACATTATTTATTTATTTTTATTTTATTTAACCAATTAATGTAGTAATAAACGTGAACAACTCTTTAAAACAACAATGTATAAAGAAAACAATAAGAATACAGATTAAAAATTCAAAAGCCATATCCATCTGACTGAATAGTTTGGAGTTCGTGAAATTTTAACGATCGCGTGCCAAGAGCTTCGTGGCCTGAACTCAAATGTACGAACTACCGAAATATATATACATATATATGTATATATGTTATAGGTATCATAATAATATGAGAGTTGTTTATATCGCTTACAACATACTACAGGAAAATGATAAAATAAGAAAAAAACTATTTAAAAAAACTTACTTCACATTATATCTCTATGTATATATAGAAAAGTAGAAAAAGAGAACCTAGTGTTAAGACACTGTTTTCCCTTTTTCCACTCAATATCCATTTTGAATTTTGGAAGACAATATGTCTTGTGCTGCACTATATCTTGTAATTAAAATACTTGATTATCGAGTGGGAATCGAACCCACGAACGCACTTGAACAAAAAAGCTTCTATGAAAAAACAAAATTTAAAAATCATATCTTACTTGTTGACGTTACCTTTCAATTAAATGAATAAACTAGGTCAAATATATAACAATAACCATAATATTAATAAAATTACTACTTATGTACTAAAAAAATGGATATTTCAAAAAAAAAACAATAATGTAAAAGACCGTCGTAGCAGAGCCTCAACTTTTGCCTGTAAATGCGACAGTTTGTGAATTCGATTCCCACTGATATGTATATATATCTTTCTCGCTCATACTTGACAAATGGCGTTTTATTTTGAAACAAATATTATTAATTAATTACTTCGTCAAAACATTTTTTTTGACGTGACAACGTCTTAAATTAGGTTGCGGCTCGGAGTCACTTATGAAAAAGGTAACGTAACGATGTGTCAACTGTCACCGAATTATGATCGGTCCGCCGCGCGTATCACTTGACACATGTACAATGTTTTAGTAAACAAAATATATTTTCTATAGTTAAAATTTGTGCAATTTATATTATAATTATAAATCATATCAATAAATATTCTACCGAGAAAAAGACGTTGTCACGTAAAATTTTCGCCCGTAAAACCCACTTTACAGGCAACCATTTCTTTTTTAATTTTTGGTAATATTATTTATTGTATAAAATAAACACGTTTATAAAAAATAGTTAAAACTAGACTTTGATTTAAGGACGTAAGAATAACAACATCTTGTATCAGATATTTTTTTAAATCTTTTACAAAATTTTTTAAGAGAGCAGATCTTCTTGATTTCCTGTTTAAGTGTCCTTAAGGAATGTTAAAAAATAATTAATTTCGATTCCCCCTAAAATTTGATTTTTTAGAAAAAACAAGATTAACTTGTGGAGACGGAGAAAGCAGGGACTAAGCAACGGAGTGTCTTAACACTAGGTTCTCATAGTCCCTGCAGTTCCCTCTGCCTACCCTACCATTGCCATGTGCGGGATAAAGCGTGAAGCTAAAAAAAAAAAACAAAAAAAAAAACAAAAAACTTGTTCGTACCGAGAAACTACCCTCATACTATCTTATTATGACCGGTCCGTTTCACTAAATTATGAATTAATAAAATAAATATTTTTCCTATTTTATTTGCTCTAGCAATAAGGCAAAAGCGCGGCGTTGAACTCCACCACTCTATATAATACCTTAAATGGCGGAAAGCAGGGAGTGGAGTGTTTTAACACTAGGTTCCTTCCTACGGTTCCCTGTCTATCCTGCTATGCAGAATAAAGCGTGAAACACAACAAAAGTTTGTTAGTTAGATACGGTTCTTGCAGGAATTACAAAGCACCGTGTTTTTTTATTTCCGAGTCAAATCGTTCAATAGTTTGGCTTCGTTGTCTCCTTGACTGACTAAAATAATAGATTATTATGTATTGAGGCTTAACGCCGCACTGCAACTTTGTTGAAGAAACAGATGGATGAGAGAGAGAGAGAGGCGGGGGGGGGGGGGGGGTTGGGGGGGAGATATGGCTGGATATAATGGAGATAGAAGAAACGTACATATAATATAGTAAAAATTTTTTTTGAACCCATCATATTTATTGTATTTAATTCGACAGGAGGATTAATTAATTTTACTTGTGATATTTTGTTTAGGGTTCATTTAAGCATTTTTTTGTATAATTTAAATATTTATAGCTCACGATAAATATTAGGTATGGTTAATATCTGCTTATAAAAACAATTACAATGAGAAATATACAAATTTAATAAGAAAAGGAGAGAGATATATATTTTATTAACGTGAGAAAGAGAGAGCTAATACTTTTTTAATTTCCAGAGACCTAAGCCGCAATGAACTTACCGCAATCAGCCGAAGGACATTTCGAGGTCTAACTGCTTTGAAAAGTTTACACTTGGATGGGAATCAGTTGAAATGTATTGATGAAAAAGCTTTGGAAAACTTGAAAAGCTTGGAAGTGTTGTAAGTGGCATATTACTATATAAATTACTAAATTTTTATTTATTTTTAGCTTCACGCTTTATCCCGCACATTGCAGGGTAGGCAGAGGGAACTGCAGGAACTATATGAACCTAGTGTCAAGACACTCCGTTGCTTAGTTCCTGCTTTCTCCGTTCCCACTTTCCGCCTTTTACGAGGCATTGCGTGAAATAGAAAAATCCATCTTTGTCGGGTGGGAATCGAACCCTCAAACCGTCGCGTTCACACAGATATAAATGACTAAATAGAGTTTACTATATAAAGCTTTTAGCCAACAAACATACATAAACATTTGTATATGTATATGGCATCTACCTGTAAACACGACGGGTTGTGAGTTCGATCCCCACTCGGGGAAGATGGATTTTTCTATTTCCATTTTCTTCGCTCTAGGATAACTAAGCAAAGCGCGGCGTTGAGTTCCGCCACTTAACACGCAATGCTTGCAAAAGCGTGAAGCTATATATATATATATATATATATATATATATATATATATATATATATATATATATATATATATATATATATATATATATATATATATATATATATATATATATATATATATATATATATATATATATATATATATTAGGATTACTTCGTTCATTCCAGAACACTGAACAACAACAACTTGACTTACCTGTCCCTGGAGGCTGCGTCTGTCGCGCGTCTACACACGTTGCGACTGACCGACAATCCTGTCGTGTGCGACTGTCGCGTCGCACGCCTATCGGCAGCTGTAAGAGCGGCTGGTATACAGGGTGTTGGAGCTAGGTGAGATAAATCTAGATCACTTAAGTCAATTATGAGATATAACATTAAATACTTTTAGAACTATTTAATAAAAATTAAATAATATATTTGAGGGCCCTCGTGGCCCAGAGGCACAGCGTTGGCTGTAACACGATGGTTTCTGGGTTCGATTCCCACTCGGAGGAACAGGATTTTTCTACTTACATTTACTTTGCTCTGGCAACTGGGTAAAGCGCGGCGTAGAGCGAGCGTCCGCGCTTTCGTTATATGCGAAATGCAGTATAAAGCTATTACTACCAGTATACAATAAAATATCACTATATTCTTTGAAATCTGAAAAATTATACATATAAATTGTCAGTGACATATTACAGGTTCAAAACCATCGTCAAGAGTTACATTAAGTATATTTATCTTCATTTACGTGAAACCAGAATATCGTTTCCCATGTTGTGAAAGACAGGACATAGGTAATATTCATACTCTCAAGTAGGAATTGAACCCATAAACTGTTGAGTTTATAAGCAAACAGTAACTCTGAGAGGATTAAATAATGGATCCGCCACTCAACACGCTAATGATAATGTCTCGAAAGGTGGATAGCTGTCCCTATGGTTCCTGCGGTTCCCGCTGCATACCCTGCTATGAGCAGGATAGAGCGTGAAAATTAAAGATTCTTTGATTATGTTATTCTTCTAATTTCCAGATGCCAAGCACCCGCGACACTGAGAGGTGCCTTACTCACGGAGCTGGAAGCACATGAATTAACCTGCACAGGTTCGTAACAAACAAAATATAAGATAAAAAGGAATATTATTATAAAAAAAAATGAAAACAGTTAAATTAAATATGTAATAAAAATATTTGAAAATAAAGAAAGTGTGTATGTTTTCACGATCTCAAATTAAAGCATAGTGTTAACTAGTCTTTGCAAACATGGTAAAATTATATTATTAAGAATATTTTCTAAAAATAAAAGAGTTTTTTTTTTTTCAAACAAAGTATATAAATAAATTATTGTTTAAAATATAACACCATTTGTCAAATATGACGCGAGCGTACACTGTACTGTCAGAGCGGGACGGAGATATATATCTTTCTCATTCGTTTATTTTTTAGTGAAAAGTGACAGTTTAATAACATTAATAACCGTGAATTGGGAAATATGATCCTGTGCCTAAACTATTGATAATTCTTGATTAAATTCTTGTATATAGCCATGAAATATTTTACCCTATAGGTAGTTTTGACAAAGGCCGCGCTGTCATATACACCCTGTATATATATTCAACATACATAGATATATTTACATCATCTTCATATTTTTTCCAGGACCTACAACAGCAATAACAACGGAGTGTTCAGCAGAACCACGTTGTCCACCACCCTGTAGATGCTCTCCGGATGGCACCGTCGATTGTAGGGAGAAACTGCTCACTGAACTACCCACTACCATACCGCATAGAGCTACTGAAATGTAATTATCAATATCATTTCACTAAATGGACGTTGATTCAAATCCGTTTCATTTTTTAGCTTCACATTACCAGGCAGGATGCTTATGGTAGGATATGTAGAAGGAACCTTGTGTTAAGACACTCCATTTGACACTTGGCAAAACTCAACGCTGCAGTTCGTCGTCTTGCAGGCACTTTAAAATCATAGTTATTTAACAATCAATCAATCTATCGATAATGAAAGATCTTTGTTTTTTTATTGCTTAGATTTATAAAACAATAAGCTATAATGCTTAAGGATTCTTGAAAGCTTCGTTATGGCGTTTTGTGATTGCACTTTTACAAGCCTATAGATATAGGCTTGTAAAAGTGCAATCACAAAAATCACTATTCTTCACAATATTTCTCTATGCAATAATTAAATTTTAATAAAAATAAAAACATAAGTATGTCTCATCTCTTCTCTTTCTAGTCGCTTAGAACAGAACGAGATAACAGAGGTGGGTGCTGGCGCGTTTTCAGCTGTCAAAAGGGTTGCCAGAATTGATCTGTCAAATAATAAAATTGTCAAGATGGCGGCCGACGCGTTCAACGGATTGACACATTTGACTTCGCTGTAAGTATGTGTTAAGACACTCCGTTGCTTAGCCCCTGCTTTCTCCGTCTTTACTTTCCGCCGTTTTCGAGGCATTGCGTGTTGAGTGGCGGAACTCAACGCCGCGCTTTGCCTAGTTTGCCAGAGCGAAGAAAATGGAAAATTTTGTCTGTATATAATATGCATTTTTTAATTGATAATTAGTTTTTCTTTAAATGAAGCTTTTTCATCTACTAAATAGAACAAACTTACTAAATAAAAAATAATAAAAAAAATAAAATATTGCTTGTTACATGAAATTATTAAATCACTTTTTTAAAATAAATTTAAATAAATTAGGATCTTATTTTTCTCTGCTATCTTGTACAAAATATCATGTGGATACAAGATCGGTTTCGCATTATTTTTAAAAATCCTGAGATATCCTTTACCATCAGTATATAAAGTTACCATTTTCATCAAGTTACCATTATCATTACCATTTTCTTCGCTCTGGAAACTAGGCAAAGCGCGGCGTTGAGTTCCGCTACTCAACACGCAATGCCTCGAAAAAGGCGGACAGCGGAGACGGAGAAAGCAGGGACTAAGCAACGTGTGTCTTAACACTAGGTTCCAATAGTTCCTGCAGGCCCCTTTGCCTACCCTGGCATGAACGGGATAAAGCGTGAAGCTAAAAAAAAAGTTGTAGATCTTTATCTGATTACATGTTAAATACTGTCATTTTTATTTAATTTTACAGGGTCCTCTATGGAAATAAAATAAAAGATCTACCATCTGGAATATTCCATGGTTTAACATCGCTACAGCTTCTGTAAGTAATTTTTTAACAATCATATAATACTGGCATTTATATAGAAAAGGATAACCATCATCTTCACGATATATTATTTGTGGACGCTTTAGAATTGCGCACACTTAGAGAAGCGAGTTTTATATTTATATTTTCTTTTTCAGATTATTGAATTCCAATGAAATCACTTGCGTACGTAAAGACACATTCAGGGATCTACAGAGCCTTAAGTTATTGTAAGTATTGATTATTTTTTAATAGCTTTACACTTTGTCCTGTACTTATCTAAAAGGGAAAGAAAGGAGCCGTAGGCAAAAGGAACACAGTGTTCGTCTCCCGGTTCGAACTCCATTCCCCGCTTTTCGAGGCATTGCGTGTTAAATGGTGGAACTCAACACCGCTCTTTGCTATTGTAACGACAAAATGTTTTATATAATATTTTTTAATGGGAATCGAACCCGTAACTGTCGGAAATATATGTGAATAAATATAACAAACTTTTAAATCTCTTTTTATATTTATTTTCCTTATTATTCAGGTCTCTCTACGACAACAACATACGGACACTACAAAATGGCACGTTCGACTCACTCACTGGCATACAAACGTTGTAAGTATCAAATTAAACGCTTACAATATTGTAAAGATGAAGAATTTACTTGACTTTTAACATAAATCATAAAAAGTAGCAGTTCTAATTGAAATATATTCCAACAATATAGCCCAAAATACAGCCTAATATATAGCTTAGAATATAGCCTTTATAGGCTTTATTATATCACTTTAATAGTTTCAGCAGAACCATTTGTACATTTAACGTTTTTTTTTACCTTCACGCTTTAACCCACATATTGCAGGATAGGCAAAGGGAACACGAACCATATGAACCTAGTGATAAGACACTCCGTTACTTAGTTCCTGCTTTCTCCGTCCCCACTTCTCAATTCTTGGCTTTATTATAATGAAAATAATAAAACAAGCATTTTTTTATAATTTAATATACTATATGTCGACTCAAAGTACATTATTGTTATTATATTTTTTAACATCACGCTTTTATCCCGCACAAGGCAGGGTAGGCAGAGGGAACTGCAGGGACCGTGGGAACCTAGTGTTAAGACACTCCGTTGCTTAGTCCCCGCTTTCCGCCGTTTTTCGAGGCATTGCGTGTTGAGTGGCGGAACTCAACGCCGCGCTTTGCCTACTTTGCCAGAGCGAAGAAAATGGAAATAGAAAAATCCATCTTCTCCGACTGGGGATCGAACCCAGTAACCGTCGCGTTACAGGCAGACGTTGCGCCTCTGCGCCACGACGGCCTCTTATTATATGCTAATATTATTATAAGGACAGAACAAACCTACCTAAGACCTACAGAGATAAATAAGTACAGTTTCCATTTTAGTCACTGCTTACTAAGAGGCAGAGTTTAACAGCGCATTTTTCAAGTTGACGAATGTGTATTAAGATCATGCTTTTTTTAGCTTCACGCTTTATCTCACCTATTGCAGGGTAGGCAGAGGTAACCGCAGGAATCATGGAAACCTAGTGTTAAGACACTTTCCCGCTTTCCGCCTCTTCGAGGCATTGCGTGTTGATTGGCGGAAATCAACGCCGCGCTTCGCCTACTTGCCAGAGTACAGACAATAGTAATGGTAAAATCCATCATCTTCGAGTGGAAATCGAACCCACAAACTGTCGTGTTTACCGACAGACGCTACGCCTCTGCGCCACGATGGTCTTCGATTGATATGTATTACAATTTTTAATATATATTTTTCTTCTCCAGACACCTGGGTAGAAACCCATTTTCCTGTGACTGCTCTCTAAGATGGCTGGCGGCGTACTTGAGGAAGAACCCCATAGAAACGTCTGGAGCTAAATGCGATTCACCAAAGCGAATGAACAGGAAGCGTATCGACGCGCTACGTGAGGAGAACTTTAAATGTAAACGTAAGTATTGAAGCGACGGTTGTGTCACTCGTCACTTTTCGAAATCAAAAGACAAAATTATTTCCATAAAAGTAAAATTTCCATATAAAGCAAGTTTCCATAAAAAGAAAATTTCCATAAAACGGGAATTTCCATAAAAAGAAAATCTCCGTTAAAAGAAAATTTCCATAAAAAGAAAGTTTTCATAAAAATTCCTGCCCTCAGCCGGAGAGGATGCACCAGACACGTGTGGCGACGAGCCCCCGTGCCCTGCCGCGTGCGCGTGCGCACGCTCCCCGCCCGGACGCGTGCGCGTTGCGTGCGCGCGCGCAGCACTCGCCGACCTGCCGCGGGACTTACCCCTCACTACTTATGCGCTGTAGGTACTTTTTTTATTAAGGAAATTGTCGAAAAATATATTTTATTTTAAAATCGCTTTATGAAACCTCCTGATTATCCTTGTATTTGTGTCTGTCTATTTATCAAAATCGGTTTACACTTAAATTAATGTCAAACATTTAGGTTTACAGTACACAACACATTCTTGCTTTAAATTTAAGGCTTACAGTTTTTTGAACTTCTAATAAATCATACAATATGTTCTTTTCGAGTTGAAAGAAGAGAAAATGAAAATACAAGAAAAAAATTCTTTGGCTACCCTCTAGTATACACGCGTCTGTAAATATACTATGTAATTTAATATAATGCGTTGTGGCGCAAAGATGCAGTGTCTGTCGGTAAACAACGATTTGTGGGTTCGATTCCACTCGCGGAGAACTGGGTAAGAGGTGCGTTGAGCTCCGACACCCAAGACGCTATACCTCGAATTGCGAAAATGGAGAACAGAGTGTCTTAACACCGGGTTCTCACGGTTCTTGCGGTTCCCTCTGCCTACACTGCTGTGTGCGGGATAAAACGTGAGGCTAAAAATATGTAATAATTATATTTTTTTATTTCCAGAATAATGCCGGACAATAATTTAGGACAGATTAAGTCCGATGGCCTTTTCGGAAGACTACCAGATCTCACCAAATTGGATTTACGAAATAATGGTTTGTAAAATGATATAAGCAGGGACGGAGAAAGCAAGAAGTAAGCAACGGAGTGTCTTAACAATAGGTTCCTATAGCTCCTGTAATTTCTTCTGTCTACCCTGCCATGTGCGGGATAAAGCGTGATATATGTAAAACCATTATATATGTATAATATGACAGCTAACGTCACATAAAGTCATATGACATAGTCTACTATAGCCTTACTTCATAAAGGGACCACCGTACAAAAACTGCTAACTTCATCTTACAGATTTCTATTTGACATTCTTAAACGAATTGTCAATGAATACATATATTTTACTATAAATTTGTGTTATCTTTCGGATTCTGTTATTTTTGTGAATGAGAGGTGACAGATTGACAACGTTTAATAGTATGTTTGTAGTACGAGAGCTATACGTCATTCATATTTAATGATGTCTACCTCACGCGTTACACAGCACGTGTAAATATCGTGAAATGGGTAAAATGATCCTGTGACTAAACTATTGATAATTTACAACTAGTTTTTTGTATACAGCCTTGAAATATTTCACACTATAGGTAGTATTAATTAAGGCCGCTCTGTCACATACAGTATATACATTGTTATAATATATTATAATAAATCTTCTCAAAATTCTTCTTCTAGGTATAACCCTGATAGAAGACAATGCTTTCGATGGTGCAGCGTCCATACAAGAGCTGCTGCTCGACGGCAACGCGCTGCAAACGGTCACCGACAAAATGTTCTTTGGCCTACACAGTCTTACCACACTGTGAGCGCTGTTTTTATATTTATTATTATAAATAGTTTTTCAAAATCGATTTTTTTTCCGATTTCTGTGTCTGGTATTACAAAATGCGAAATTTCCAATTTTCGGACTTAATTCTGATTTCCTTGACTAGTATATGAAAATTGCGGAATTAGCGGACTTAATTTCGATTTCAGTGGCTTGTATAACAAAGTGCGAAAGTTGCAGAGTAGAGAATGGAGAATATATTCTCTCAAGGACAGGTTCTACTTAAACATCGTCGTATATCCTGAATTTACAATAATATTAATAATTTTTTTATTTTTTTTATTGTTACACTTTAAATTCTGGTAATTTCAGACGGGTAGTTAAAAATTTTTTACTATTATAACCTTTGATATACTCGTATTGCATGTATTTTTAGGATTCCGTACAAAAAAAAAACGGAACCCTTATAGAATCACTCGTGTTCCTGACCGTCCATCTGTCACAGCCAATTTTCTCTGAATCTACTAGACCGAATCAGGTGAAATTTGGCAGGATGGTGTGATGCCCTGACCAGAACACAGATGTGTAACGTAAAAAATATTTTTTTGAATTAAGGGTAATTTTCAGGGGATAAATTAGGTAATTAAATATATTTGCGAACCCTAATGAGTCATATAACAAATGAAAGGGCTTATTATCAGGATTTCGAATATATTTTTTTTAATTTTTTAAAATAAATAGTTTTGATGATATTCATGAAAAAAGCCGAAAATTTACCATCCCCCCCCCCCCCTAATCTCCGAAACTATTGGAAAAAAAATTTGAAAAAATTACTGAATATAGTTTATGGCTTGTAGATTACAGGAAAACCTATAAGGATTTCATAAATTGAAAATAAAATGGTAAATTCGATAAAAAATGTTTTTAGGGAAAAAACGTTTTCAGGGGAAATATTTCACTATATTGTGTACGGAACCCTTTCCACGCGAATTCAACTCGCACTTGATCGGATTTTATTAAATTGTTGCACTTTAATTTCAGGCGGGTAGTTAAGAATATTTTACTATTATAACCTTTGATATACTCGTATTGCATGTATTTTTTTTATATAAACCTATAAAAAATGAAGTTAACGTAGAAATAACTTATATAAACTCTCTAGACTCCTTTTAATTCACATTTTATTAAGAAATATTTACGAAATTTATCACAGATTTGTGTAAAATTTTTTTTGTTATTCTTTTCCATAGATCACTTACTGACAACAAGATAAGATGTATCACACCGGGGTCGTTCGATCATCTTAATTTGCTGACATCTTTGTAAGTATACTAGCAACTTATCCGTTTGTCGAATAACAAAAATATCTATAAAAAATCTTTACCTCCATACTCTAATGAAAGTTTCATAAAAATCGATTCAGCTGTTCCGACAGAACTTGAGAAAAAAAATCGAAATGTCATTGTCATTATTTTATATATATATAGCGTGTAAATAATATTATATATTCAAAGAAACAATCGGGGAAGATGGATTTTTCTATTTCCATTTTCTTCGCTCTGGCAAACTAGGCAAAGCGCGGCGTTGAGTTCCGCCACTCAACACGCAACGCCTCGAAAAAGGCGGAAAGCGGGAACGGAAAAAGCAGGGACTAAGCAACCGAGTGTCTTAACACTAGGTTCCCACAGTCCCTGCAGTTCTGCGGTAGGCAGAGGGAAGCGTGAAGCTAAAAAAGAAAAAAAAGAAACAAAAAAATCGATTTTGAAATTTTATACAGTCACCGAAAATTTATAAAAAGATAACTTCTACAGATTCCTTCCAGGAAGCGTAGAATTTGATAAATATTGTCATTTTTCAAATTCTAAGTTCCAGGTATAGTATCTGTATTGTGTGAATTTCTATATAATATTTGTTGAGGCGTTTTAATTGCGCACAGATAAGAGACAAGTTTTTAAGTTACCTTTTTAAAGATCTCCGAAAGGCTGATTGGTGGAAATTATAGCCGATGTTCAAACTTGAACAGTTCAATTGACATTGATTAAACAAACTCTACACGTTAGCCGATTGGATTTGCATTTGCAAGTGTGATATCACATTTTCGGGCGCTTTTTGTCAGTCTAAAAGTTCTTCTTTTAAATTAAAAGATTTCTATCTTTATCATCCCTAACTGGGTTTAATCCCCATTGATAAGTGTAAAAACTTTTCTTTTGTGAAATTTTACTAAAGTAGGAGCCTAAAACCTATTAAAGTCTCTCAAAAGCTAATATATAAAAGACAGTAGCCGAGATAATAGACGAATGGTCCGGTTAGTGACCATTCTCTCTGATTACTCCACTTGAAATACAGCGTGTTTAGAACATATACAAATATTTATATAGCTCCCTCTATACTGTCATCCACAGGTCTCTTACAAACAACCCGTTCCACTGCACCTGCCACATCTCGTGGGTGAGTGTGTGGCTGAGGTCCCGCAGACTCTCCACTGGAGCGAGCTGCTCCCAACCACCTTCGTTGAGAGGCACAGAGCTGCATCATTTGGAGCCTGCTGATTTTAAATGCACTCGTGAGTATTCGGCCTGTCTAGAACAATTACTAATACATTTCTAGAACGCACTTCGGAAGCGGTTTTAGTAAAATTGTTTAAAATTTGATTAGGTAGTGGGAGGAGCTCGGACAGTGAAGGTGAGCATTAATGCATTTTAAACGGCCCCGTTAAACCTACACTTGGGTCGCAAGTCCCTAGCGCTGGTCCGAGCTCCTCTTCCTAATATACGATGGGCACCAGCACGGTGAATCTATGGAACGCTAAGTAGTTTCTTTTCTAAAAATCAATATTTGTCTGTATGTCATCCATGATCTCAAAAACTACCGGACTATTATGAAAATTGATGCATATAAGTGATTTTCCACAGAGAAAGTTTATATGATATGCTCATTAATGCCTCTCGCCACCAGGTGGTGCTGTAGCGTCTCAGCGACTTCTGCCCCATTCCACTGATTGTCATTAAAATTAGTAGGACCGTGTATTTATACACAGAAGAAATGAATATGTTCATTGATGCCACTTTGTAAATTAAAACTCTCTTCTCTTCTTCGTTTTTCTCGGGAAAACGTCGACGGCTGCCGAATGAAACCTGTGTCTTCTATTGAGACCTCCCTTAGTAACGTCTCATTGTGGGGTGAAAGAAATCTTGTTCAATTTTACCCCCAGAAGACTCAAGTATGAGCGTTAACCACTGAAAAATCCCTTTTGTTCTGTCACCGTCATCTGTGTTTTTTTCTAACACTTCTTTTATAGCCTCGCCTATTATCAGTATATTGGGGCTCATCGTTTCGAATGACTGTCAGCATTGCGATCATTTGGAAACCAAGGCCAAGTTGGCCACGAAGAATCTGGGTGTCATTGGAAGATCGAGACAGTACTTCACGCTTGCACACCGATTGACTCTGTATAGAGCCCAGGTTCCATTTCACATGGAGTATTGTTCGCATCTCTGATCTTGTGCACCCCAGTATCAACTTGAACCATTTGATCGCATACAACGTAGAGCCGTTAGTATCGTTGCGGACCCGATTATCTGCGAACGGCTAAACACTTTGATGTTGCGTAGAGACGTTTCCTCGCTGAATGTTCTCTTTCGCTTATACCATGTGTGTTCTGTTCTGGAGAACTGATTGACCTGCCGCTGAATTCACCAACCACACAGTAAGACACAAATTAAAGTGTCATCCCCACCATCTGAACACGTGGAACTCTACTACTGTGCAATTCCATAGGACTTTTTTTCCACGTACCACAAAACTGTAGAATATTCTACCTGCGGCAGTGTTTCCCGATCGATACGACATGGGTACCTTCAAAAAGCGCATCTTTCTCCACCTCAAAGGCCAGCAACGCACTTGTAACACCTCTGTTGTTACACAGGGCAGTAGACGTCGGTAATCGCTTACCATCAGGTGACCCGAACGCTCGTTTGCCTTGTTCTTCCCATAAAAAAAATAAACAATTGAAACTAAATTTCAAAATTTCTTAGTGTCGTATAAATAATGTATCAAAAATACAATGTATTCCCAGCGGAAGACAAAGGCTGTCTGCCGGACGACTACTGCCCGGCGGGCTGCGCGTGCGCCGGCACTGTCGTGCGTTGCGCGCGCGCACGTCTCGCCTCCGTGCCGCCGCGGATATCCCCCTATACTACTGAACTGTGAGTTATTTTACAACTTTTGTAAGAAACTATTATTATAATGAATAATATAAAATTTAATTTTATTAAATAATAATTAATGTAAAAAGTCAAAACAACTTTGTTGAAGTGTTTTTAAAAGTATATAAGACTGTCTATGCAGCGTGTTAAAGAACGCATGGGTTAGTTGGAGTGTTTGGACAGTTTTCGTAAGGCGCGGGTTCAGATCCCGTTGCGTTCTAATTTTTATTTATTTTATTTAAATTTTTTTTCTGTAGTGTTGACTAACTCTTTAAAAATCGTAGAAAAACTTTATTAAATATTTAAATATATATTTATTAGTAATTATAGCGTCGGAATTATAGAAATTTTAATTTAGGCCTAATTATTTCCAAGGTAATGTTTTTGAAATTTACCATTGTTCTATTTAAAATTTAAGTCTTTATTTTTTTTTATTAAACACACTAAAAACTCTTCTTCCTTCTTCTTCCAAATTAATTTTCACATTATTTACATATTATATATATATGTATGTGTATATGTGTAAAAATGACTGAAACGAGAACCAAACCCACTACCACTCACCTTAGACATATTTTCCAGGTACTTAGAATCAAATGAGATAACAAGTATATCGCCAGATCAAATAAGGCATCTGACACAGCTGACCCGCCTGGACTTGTCCAATAACAAAATAAGCGTCCTCTCCAACAACACCTTTGAAGGACTCACTAAACTGTCAACGTTAATTGTAAGCTACAATAGGCTGAGATGTGTACAGGTAAACCTTTTTTTTTTAGCTTCACGCTTTATCCCGCACATGGCAGGATAGGCAGAGGGAACTGCAGGAATTATAGGAACCTAGTGTTAAGACACTCCGTTACTTAGTCCCTGCTTTCTCTGTCCCCGCTGTCCGCCTTTTTTGAAGCATTGTGTGTTGAGTGGCGGAACTCAACGCTGCAATTTAGCCTAGCTGCCAGAGCTAAGAAAATGGCAATAGAAAAATCCATCTTCCCCGAGTGGGAATCGAACCCAGAAACTGTCGCGTTACAGGCAGACGTTGCTCTCTGCGTCACCACGGTTCCCAGCTTAATATTTAATGTAAAAAAGCTTTTTCATTCGTTTCTTTTAAAATAAAAGAAAAGCTTGTAAATTTTATTGAAAGACATGTATTTTTTAATTTATTTTTCCATTTTTTTACAATTAGAAATGCAATTATTGCATTAATTGTGTTTTGACTCGTTTTGGACTTAGTATTTGGGTTTAAATTCATTTAATATTAAGTATTTGATTAAAAACAGAAATTACCTTTTTAAAAGAAAATAACCGATATTTTTCTTCCTCTCTTAACTTATTTCCTTAATATAAATATACAAGTACTATATATGTATTTCACAGCGGGATGCCCTCAAGGGCCTAACACAGCTTCGAGTACTTTCTCTCCACGGCAACAACATATCAATGCTAGCTGATGGAGTCTTCAGGGACCTAGAGTCAATATCTCATGTGTAAGTTACTCTAAACCCCTGGAAGTTGTTAAGGTTATCGTATAGCAGCCAACGATGGTTGAGGCTTCGATTCCCATTCGAGGGAAGTATTATTTATTTAGATTTTTTATCCTCAAGCTTTTATTTCGTTTATAGCAGAGTAGGCAGAGGGACCGCAGGAATCGTAGGAACCTAGTGTTAAGACACTCCGTTCCCCATTTTCCACCTATCAAGGCATTGCGTGTTAAGTGGCGGAACTCTACGCCACGCTTGCCTAGTTGCCAGAGCGAATAAAATGGTAATAAAATAGACCATTCTCCACAAATGAGAATCGAACCCACAAACCGTTAGGCATACCGGCAGACTTTGCGCTTCCTCGCCACAACTTTCATCAACGAAATTTATTTATTCGTTTAAAGCTAAAAAAGCTAAGCTAAACTAACATATACATATTTTACTTATTAGCTTTATACTCTCTTCTATATTCTTTATTATTTCTTATTAACATTAAACTTAGACATAATCCAAAACTCCTTTCCCAGTGCGTTAGGCTCCAACCCACTGTACTGCGACTGCTCGGCTCGCTGGCTGTCCGAATGGGTGAAGGTGGCGGGCGAGTACGTTGAGGCCGGCATCGCGCGCTGCGCCGACCCCCCGCCCATGCGCGACAAACTGGTGCTTAGCACCAGCTCCAGCTCCTTCGTCTGTAAAGGTACAGGGTCTATCTAGCTTTATAGCAAAACTTCATAGATTTAACTATGTAATAGAAAATTCACAGACGAATGCCATCTACCCTACCCTCCATCCGTGATCACAGACTAATAGTGTTCGAAACGTCGAGGTTCTAAAAAATATTATCAATATATGCGATTAATTCGATCAAATTGTTTTATTTAATCAAAATCAATTTCAAAATGTTTATTTCTACCGGATCTACATTTGTTATATGATTAATCCATTCACACTCACACACTCACACACACACACACACACACACACACACACACAGACACGCACACACACACAGACACGCACACACACATCTTCACGCTCTATCCCTAACGTACGTAACAATGTGGTAGGTTCGCCGCCCGCTGACGTAATAGCTAAGTGCGACCGCTGCTACCGCAACCCGTGCCAGAACCGCGGCGCGTGCTCCGCGACACCAGCTGGTACGTTCACATGCGCGTGCGCACGCGGCTACCACGGCGACGTGTGCCAGCACCAGATAGACGCCTGCTACGGCTCGCCGTGCGCTTTCGGGACCTGCCGCCTGCTGGAGGAAGGGCGCTTTCAGTGAGTTTTTTGTAAATCTCTAGCTAGAATCTAGAATCTAGACAGGGTCTGATTAATCTTTAGGCTAATTAGGTTAATTAGGCTACAACCTAGGGCGCGAGGATCAGGGGGGCGCGAAGGTCGCGGGGGCGCCATTGAATGGTATCTTCGCAAGCACTATAAATCTAATTTGAGAAGCGGCAGCGGCCCGACACCAAATATTATACCGAGACCCTGCGGTACTCTTATGTACAGTAAAACTCGTTTATGATATAACATTAACTTTTTTACAAACGAAGACAAAAGTAATTAATATACTACTATTGGCGACCGTAACACATAGGGGGCGCGTTCTGATCATGATCATGATGGTGGTTTGTTGAGCAAATAATCGCCTAGTTAAGTTGATTTCTTCTTTAATGCTTAGACGTTATTCTAAGTTAGAATTTTCTTTGTGACTGTGTATATTTGGTATAAAGGGACTCACATCTTCTGAGCTGCCAACCTAATATTATATTATCTTAGGACGAAACACTCGTCTTCCCTGGTGACCATTTGAACTCCACTTGCGGCTTATAGCAGAGTTGTCATTACAAAAGTTTTTTCTGAAAAATATTATGCATGGGTTTTCAAGCGTCGTGTAAATCTTTTACAACATTAACAGTGACAACGGCAACGGTTTTCTTTAAATGTTTTCTATCCTCAGTGTTGATTAACACGTTAACAATCATCTTCTTCTTCTTCTTCTCTTTATTTATGGCGTTTCGAGCGTGCCATTTGAGTACAATTCACTTCGCCAATGTCACGTTGAATGGAGAACACACGAAGGAAAAAGAAGGAAAGAAATATCATTACACAGTTGGAGAATGCATGTTTAAAAGAGATCCAGTATTAAAAATCATAAAATAATCTATATACTACCCCCAGTTGCGCCTGTCACGCTGGTTATACGGGCGTCCGCTGCGAAGTGAACATAGACGACTGTATGGGGCACCGCTGTCAGAACAACGCCACGTGCGTTGATCATCTAGAGGGATACACCTGTAAATGTGCACCTGGGTTTATGGGTTTGTATTGGTATTTGGTTTTTGTAATATACTGCTTTAACTGATAATAGTTGCGGGTTCGATTTATGTTATGGAAATGGAAACATAGAGTTTAGTTTAGCCAATTAATACGCTATACAACTTTAAAAGAGCTAGATGCGGGGAAATGCGTGTAGTATTTTTTATTCAATTCCTATAATTCATTAAAAAATGAATGATAACAACATTTGAAATCAGAAATAAATTATTTTTATTATTTAAAAAAAAATGTCAAACGTTTTATTTGATTAAATTGAGTGAAAAATGGTCAATCGGTTGATTGATTAATATATTGATTGACCAACCTAAAACTAATATTTTTAAACTAATATTACTAAACGACATTTTCTCATTTAGTTCTTAATCATTTTTAATGATGACATACGACTCTATATATATAGGTGACATTTTAATTAAAAATCACATAAATTGAAATCACCAATCAACCTATCAACCGAACAGGCGAATTCTGCGAGAAGAAGATCCCATTCTGCACGGAACAGTTCAACCCTTGTGCCAATGGTGCAGTGTGTGTGGACCACACCAGCCACTACACGTGCACCTGTCCTAGAGGGTACTCGGGGCAGAACTGTACTATCAACGCTGATGACTGTATCAACCATATGTGTCAGGTATGTCCATCAAATTGATTGATTGATTGATTGATTGATTATTTGATTGACTGATTGATTGATTGATTGATTGACTGATTGATTGATGTAATTTCTAGTATACAGAGTGTATGTGACAGTGCTACCTTTGTTAAAAATACTTATTGAGTATATTTCAAGGCTATATACAAAAAAGTAGTTATGAATTATCAATACTTTAGGTACAGGGTCATTTTTTCCACTTTACGATATTCATACGTGCTGTGTAAGGTGTGAGGAAGTCATCATTAAATACAAATGAAGTAAAGATCTCATACTACAAAAATACTAATAAACGTCGTCAATCTGTTACCTCTCAATAAAAAAGAACCGAAAGAGAAAGGGATATATCTCTGTTCCGCTCTGACAGGATAGCGTACGCCGCGTCATACTTGACAAATGGTGTTTTATTTTGGAACAATAATTTAATTGTTTTTAAAAATATTACATGTTTTATAATTTCACCTAGCTTACGACCAGTTAATGCTTTAAATTCAGGTCTCAATAACACCCACACTCTGTATACAGTAAAAGAACGCCTTTAACGCAAAATAAGAAATATATTTGTATTGTATTATATATTTATTGTAATTGTATTGTTTCTATTAACTTTCCCGTATTCGAACACGTAACAGAACGGCGCGACGTGCATCGACGGGCTGGACGAGTACAAGTGCGCGTGCGCGGGCGGACACGCGGGCCGCTACTGCGAGGCGGCGCCGCACGCCGCGCTCGGCACCTCGCCGTGCGCGCACCACGACTGCGTGCACGGCGTGTGCTACCTGCCCGCCGCCGTCGCCGCGCTGCACGTGCGTAGACGTTCATTGATATTTAACTTGATTATAATTTTATAAGCTTGTATGTTGCCCTAAAAGCACCCTAGTAAAGATTGCAGGATAAAAAGAATTGAAACATAATTTATTATAATACAAAGTACCACTACTAAGTAGAAAGAACTATGTAAAACGTTCTAAGGTTCCATAAAAATTAGTTCGGCTGTTTCGGAGATAAGTTCGGACATATAAACGTTCCAAAGACGTTCTAAAACCATTTTAAGAAACATTCTGCTTAAAAACCTTAACATCCTTATTCAAATTGAAAATATTCTCGGACGAAAATGGAGAAAGGAGAGTCTGAACACTAAGTTCTCTCTGCCTACCCTGATATAGGCCTGATAAAGTGGAGAGAATCCCTTGATTTAATAGTTATTGCACAAATCTAAAATGGGGTGTGTAATTAAATATCAGTACCTGGTCTCCAGGACGACATCGTGATGGACCGCCCCCTGCTGACGCCGCACGCCGACTACCTGTGCAAGTGCGCGCCGGGCTACTCTGGTAAGATATATACATATAGGGAGAGAAAGAGAGAGAGAGAGAGAATATGTGTTGTTATTTAATAATTCCTTTTAAATAATTTATATTTTTTTATTAAGTGTAGTGGCAACTCTATTGACTTGATTTACATTATCTTCAAGTAAGCAGTTAAACAAATATCAAGATATTGATATTTGTATAGAATTTTTACATAGTCCTTCGAGCCAGATGTATGAAATAATTTAAGAAAGAACTCTATCATAATATATTTTAAATCATTTAACGTTTTAAATATATTTTTTTAAATATAATGTCAGGGCCGTAGCTAAGGGGGGCATTGTGAGGCAACCTTAAAAACCTTAAAAAATTAACCTAACCAACGCAACCTTAAAAATACCGAAACTAAGATGAAATACATTATTGGTCTACGCAAATATAATATTTTATTTACTTCCGCCCTACCTGTACTTAATGCTGCCCTACTTCAAATTTGACTCTAGCTACAACCCTGTATAATGTTGTAGGCCGCCTCTGCGAATACCTCACGTCACTCACATTCAACTACAACGACTCGCTCGTAGAATTGGAACCGCTACGCACCGCCCCACAGGCCAATGTCACTCTTGGTAAGATTATTGTTTCATTTTTTTTTCCAATAAAACTCGTACCAGCTGTAAAATTACTTATGCTAAACTTAAACTATGTGTCTGACTTTGGTGAAGTCCAGTCTGCGACCAGATTTACTTACTTCTTTTTTTTTAGCTTCACGCTTTATCCCGCTCAAGGCAGGGTAGGCAGAGGGAACTGCAGGGACCAAACTAACCTAGTGTTAAGACACTCCGTTGCTTAGTCCCTGTTTTCTCCGTCCCAGCTTTCTGCCGTTTTCGAGGCATTGCGTGTTGAGTGGCGGAACTCAACGCCGCGTTTTGCATTATTTACTTACTTCTATATAAATATATCTTGTTACCTTCATAATGTTAGTAATTAATATATAATTCCATTTAAAGGAAATGTAGGGTGTGGATTGGTAGAGAAGACCCGCCCTAGTTCTACCAGCGAAGTGTGTTATAAACACTATATTAAGAGACTCACTGTGGACGAGGGCACAGTGATCTCACTGTCGTCCACCACTAGCGCAGTGTCATTAACAATATCATAAATTTTTATATTGCAAGTCTGGATTGAGTTTTACATGAGCAGATGGTAGTTCGTGGGTTCGAATCCCACCTAGGACATATTTTCCATTTTATTCCTGCAACTAGGCAACCGCGACGTTGAGTTCCGCGACTCAAAACGCTTAGGGAACCTAGTGTTATGACACTATGTTTTGGATTTTATCTTAAAACAAGACTTTATCTTAAACTACTTTAACGGAACTAAAAGCTCAACATAGAATTAAAAAATGGGATTGAACCTATAACCATCGCATTTATAGTCGAATATTTCAATGGCAAAAGAATAATTCTAAATATTACTTCTTTCCATCAGATTCTTCTTTAATAAGATAATCTTCTTTCTATTTCTTTATTAATTAATAAAAATACTATGTCTCAGTGTTCAGCACAAAGCAACTGCACGGAGTCCTCATGTATTTTGGGGACAACGAGCATCTCGCGGTGGAACTGTTTAATGGCAGGATACGCATAAGCTACGACGTTGGCAATCATCCCACTTCCACCATGTACAGGTGAGAGAGAGAGAGAGAGAGATGGATATAGTTTTCATTGTAAGATTATAATTATTGTTTGGACAGTCTTTATTTAATATCTTAGAAATGTAAAGAAAAATAGTCCTGGAAATAAAATCGGACCGTCATATATACACTCATATATACATATATACATACATATACTCACCTTTACGGTTCTCCCGTAACGACGTAGGCAGAGAGTCGCCTCTTTTGCGAGAGTGCCTCTTTTGCCTCGTCCACTGCCACTACATGTCCTTCAGACTTTTTACGTAACATTCTTTCAGAGTTATACCACTTGTTGGCTTCTATATAATAATTTTACCATCCTGCAAATTATTGTAGTATTTTATATAATATTTGTAATTTTATTGTTTTCAGTTTCGAAATGGTATCAGATGGTAACTACCACAAGGCAGAACTTATAGCTGTTAAGAAGAACTTCACGCTGCGTGTCGACGACGGACCCGCCAGGTCTATTATAAATGAAGGTAAGGGATCCATTATGAAAAATAGTTAAAGAAAATATGTAAAGATTTGAACGCAGGATGTGAACCTGCTCCCTTTTGCGAACCGTGCATCCTTGCAATAATCTAGGGATCGGGTTCACTATAAAAATCATTAAAATAACTTTTATGAAATTTAGTAAATAACCGTTTTGCCAATAAGTGTCACTCAATTGCCAGTCAATGGTTTTATTGCCAATCAATTTTATATAAATAATCGTTGACCGTCGTGGCGGAAAGGCGCAGTGTCTGTTTTTAAACAACGTTTTGTGAGTTCGATTCCTATGAGGGGAAGATGGATTCTTCGCTCTACGATAACTAGGCAAGCGCGACGTTGAGATATACTGCTCAACACGCAATGCCTCAAAGTCACGGAAAGCCAGGATCAGAGTATCTTAACACTAAGTTCCTGCGGTTCCCTCTGCCTACCCTGTATTATGCGGGATAAAGCGCGAATTAAAAAAAAAGAGGAAACCTGTAAAGAACTTCTTTAAAAGCTACTTAATAGGTGTTTCAGTTTCATAATAAATTTAAATAACTGTCTTATTTCACATTTATTTCGTCTATTTCCAGGCAGCAAAGAGTATTTACGCCTGGAGAGGCCGATGTTCGTGGGCGGAGTGCCGTCCGACGTCGCTAAGGACGCGTTCAGTAAATGGCATCTGAGAAACATTACCAGTTTTAAAGGTAAATTTTGGTTTCTGCCATAATTAAATTTTTGTAACAAACAGCGTCACAAAACACACTTAAAATTAAGCTTTGATATAAAAATATATATATAATTGTGAAACCAACACCGTTAACCACAAATTACAATTAAATTATTGAGAGATAGACGATACAATTTTTATATATTTTTCTTAATATGTATGTATATGTTATATATTTATTTAACTAAGGAACAAAAAAAAATGAAAATAAATAACAAACTTTTAAGTAGACAGCATAAATTAAAGTATAGTAAATAATTAGAAGAATAACAATTGAGGACCGTCGTGGCGCAGAGGCGCAACGTCTGCCTGTAACGCGACGGTTGAATTTGGTTGGAATTGAATGAGTTATTTAAAAAAGCGGGAAACACAGTGTCTTAACTGTAGGTTCCTGCCGTTCCCGTAGCTTACATTGCTAAAAAAAGGAAATATTTTGCCCACGACTTTGTATCTATTGCATTTATAAATTATTTTACGTAAATCGTGAAGAACTCATTATACAGTGGAATATACACAATATAATGCTTTAACACTATATTTCTAATACCATAGCAGTATAGACGGATAAACCCAATTCAAACTCAAATTTTTCCTATATGCGGGATAGAGCGTGAAGCTACGAATAAATATTCTTAATATCTTTAGGTTGCCTAAAAGAAGCTTGGATCAACCACAAACGCGTGGACTTCGTGAACGCGATCCGCAGCTCCCGCACGAGCGCCGGCTGCGGCGGGGACGAGCCGGCGCTCAACGCCGCGGCGCATGCGCTGCAGGAGGACGGCGCTCACGAACCGGTGAGAGACTGGGACTGTCGTTTGTTTTATTTATTTATTTGTTCTTTCATTCATTCATTTGTTCGTTCGTTCGTTCTTTCTTTCTTCTTTCTTTCTTTCTTTCGTTCGTTCGTTCGTTCTTTCCTTCGTTCCTTCGTTCCTTTATTCATATATGTCGCCAACACAGCTTACACTAACAATACACATAAGAATGAATGTTTTAAAATAAATAACAAAATTCCGTAGCAATGATAGGCAACGACGGCAATCGTTTCTTTCACCTACAATACAAAAATATTTATAATATTAGAACAAAAAGGATTCCAAAAAAACGCCCAAATTAGTAAGACAGATTGTTTCATTCCTCAACAATGACAAAATAAAACTAGAAATTAGTAAAAGAGCACCAAACTAGAAATGTCAAAGTAAACCAGAACCGATGCTTCTATGCACAATCTGTCTACTCTAAAGAATTGACATCAACTATGAACTGTAAGTATGCGGAGATCACAATAAATCACCAATAACTATAGTAACACTTTGCTGTATCGCCTTGCAAAGCCGATACTAGGTCGAAGAGGAATGGACTGACATTACTGACGTTACTGACATCATTGACATCACTAACATTCTTCTTTTCATTAATTATAGAGTTTTGAGAGTGCCAATAGAACACAATTTATTTCGCCAATATCACATTGAATGGAAAACACATAAAAGTGAATGTTCGGTAAAAAAGAGATATCATTACACAGTAATCACTAACATCACCGACGTCACTGACATCACTGATATCACTGACATCACTAATATCACTGACATCACTGATATCACTGACATCACTGATATCACTGACATCACTGATATCACTGACATTACTAGCATTATTGACATCACTAACATTACTGATATTACCGACATTAGTGAAATTGCTGACATCACTAACATCACTAACATTATTGACTTTACTAACATTACTGACACTACTGACATTTGATCTCTCGCAGGATCCCTGCATCCCCAACCCGTGCGCGCGCGGCGGCCGCTGCGTGCGCGAGCCGGCGTCGCGCTCCGACTACACGTGCAAGTGCCGCGCCGGAACCGCGGGCGCGCAGTGCGAGCTGAGGGCCTCCGTCGGTGAGTTGGAATACTATAAAATGTGTAGGTTCGATTCCCAAGAGGAGAGAGTAAGTTATTTCGAATTTTTTAGCTGACAAAAAGGTATAGTGTTGAATTGTTGGTTCGATTCCCGTGAGGGGAGAGTAAATTATTTTCATTACTTTAGCTAACAAGGAGGCAATGTGTTGAATTGTGGGTTCGATTCCCATGAGGTAAGAATGAATTAAGCAAGGGAAAGCAAAGGAAAAGCGTTAAGTTTTACCATTCAACACGCAATGCCTCGAAAAGCGGCATGGAGCGGAGTGTCTTAACACTAGGTTCCTATGGTTCCTACGGTTCCCTCTGCCTATCCTGTGATGTGCGGGATAAAGCGTGAAGCTAAAAATATATGATGAATACATCAATATGTTATTGGTTATCAACTAGATTCAATCTTGTTAGTTACTCTTATAACAACTTGTCTAATATTTTTGTCTCACAACTTTGGTGCGAGTTCGATATCCAATCGGGGTGAGAGTCCTAAAATTTTAAATACCTTCACACAACCTAAAATAGAGAGTGGGAAACCTAGTGTTAAGACACTCCGTTACCAACTTTCTGCTCAGTTTTCGGGACATTGCGTGTTAAGTACCAGAGTTAGGATATAATTCTTCTCTTGTCATGAGAATCGAACCTACAACCGTAGCATTATCAAGCAATTTATAAAAAAATAGAAAAATAATACCTTAATGAAATTATAAAATATATATATTAAAAGTTTTTATTTTAAAACACTTCAATGTGTTTCAGGAGGAGCTCCAGTCATCACTCAGTCGAAGTTGCCTCCTCGGAAACAAATTATTAGCAACGTTCAAGCATCGCCAGGTAGGTGGGACTAGTCTTTCGGTGTTTGGTTCTCTTCTATATATTTTAGTTTTTAAAAAATTGTTATTGAGGACCGTCGTGTCGCAGAGGCGTAAGCGTCTGCCTGTAAACGCGACGGTTTGAGGGTTCGATTCCCATGAGGGGAAGATGGATTTTTCTATTCCCATTTTCTTCGCTCTGGAAACTAGGCAAAGCGCGGCGTTGAGTTCTGCCATTCAACACATAATGCCTCGAAAAAAGGCGGAAAGCGGGAACGCAGAAAGCAGGGACTAAGCAACGGAGTGTCTTAACACTAGGTTCATATGGTTCCTGCAGTTCCCTCTGCCTACCCTGCCATATGCGGGATAAAACAATATAATCTGTTTATATCATATCCAGCTGCGCCGGCGCAGAAACAGTACCCGGAGGAGGCGCCCGCGCCGCCAGCTACGCCCTCGCCCTGCAGAAAGGTACGTCCATGTTTTAATATTTTTTATCATTGTATTTGGAGATTTGTGCCCACCCCATAATTTGCAACTTGCATCAGATTTTATTTAGTAAGTTAAGCTATTAAATTAAAAAAGTACAAAAAATAGAAATGGAGAAAAGGACGTAATTTTTTAAACTGCACTAGCATTTTTATTAATTTGTCAGTCATTTAAGTGACTGACAAACTACAACTACAGTGTAAATATAATACATAATATTGTGCACAAAGTCAAATTCAAAGTAAAATAATTTCATTCAAATCGCTTTACAAGATTCTCTTCCTAAACGACATAACATTACCTCCACTAAACTGAACAGACCTTAATCAAGAAGAACTAGTGCAAGGAACTAAGCTAGACATTTTCTATAGAAAGCTAGAACTAAAACTACATTTTAATAAATATATTATTAAATATACATAATACAGTGCACAAAGTCAAAATAAAAGTAAAATAATTTCATTCAAGTCTTTTTACAACATTAAATGAATCTATAATATATAATCTATAATATATAATCGGGGACGGAGAAAGCAGGGACTAAGCAACGGAGTGTCTTAACACTAAGTTCCCACGGTCCCTGCAGTTCCCTCTGCCTACCCTGCCATGTGCGGGATAAAGCGTGAAGCTAAAAAAAAAAATCAATATGATTTTTTTTCTATAGGAAGCAACTCGAGAGTACATAACAGAGGGCGCGTGCCGCAGCCGCCGGCCGGTGCGCGCCGCCCGCTGCGAGCCGCGCGCGCCCGCCGCCTGCGGACGCAGCGCCTGCTGTGCTGCCAGGAAGACTAAGAAGAGGAAGGTGAGTCTGGGGACTGGGTCAGACATGGGGGTGGTGGCTTGATAGTAGAGAAGGAGAATCGAGGTTTGTGTAGTAGAAAGATTGGAAAAAGGGAAGAGTGGTGAATGGGAAGTAAGTATCCGTTGGGAAGACCAAGAAGAGGAAGGTGAGCCTGGGGTCTGGGTTGCAACTGGTCTTGATACTTAGACTGTCAAGATGCCAGATAGTCTAAGACATGAGGTGGTGTCTCGATAGTTTAGGAAAATTAATTGAGATTCGTTAGAAAGATTGGGAACAAGGAAGTGAGTGATAAAAGGGAAGTAAGTTCTCCGTTGGGAAGACCAATAAGAGGAAGGTGAGGTGGTCTTTGATAGTTTAAACAAAGTAAATTGAGATTCGTGTGATAATGATGTGATAGATTGGGAAATGGTTCGAGATGTTTCGGTGGAATTTGGATAGACTAAAAAGAGGAAGATGAGTCTGAGGACTGGGTTGCAACTGGTATCTTATCAAGATACCAGGTCCAAATTATGTGGTAGTGTCTTAATAGTCGAGATGAATCGAGGTTTGTGTGATAGATAGATAGTAGATAAGGTGAATTGAAGTTTGTGTAGTAGAAAGATTGAGAAATGGGAAATGGTTCGAGTTATTTAATGGTCTATTTGAAAATTTATACGTCATCTTCTATTTCAAAATAATAGCCATTTTAAAAATACAAAATAAATATATAAAATGGTCATGTTCCAGATCCGCCTAGTCTGCTCCGACGGCACTCGTTACACCAAAGACATTGAAATAATACGCAAGTGCGCTTGCGGCAAGAAATGCTCCAAGAACACGCCTTTCCATTAAACATACATACATACATACATACAGACACAAACACACATACATACATACAAAAACAGTAAATTGTCACTAAGCAATATTTAAATAAAAATGTTTTAATATCAAAAGTAAGGACGGGGTTGTGGTTTGAATCCCATAAATAAATTATTTTGATTTTCCACTCTAATAAGTAAAATCACAGCGTTAAGTTACGCCACTTTCTATATCCATTTAGTAACTGTTCTGTAGACTTTTGTGTCTAATGAAAATATAATTTTACTGTATAAATTTTTATTGTCTATAATTGTTTAAAAAAAAAACAAAATATTTTTTTTATGATACTTATTGCTTGGTGATATTATTTTATATTTCAATTTTATATAATAACGTAAAAGATACCATCTTGCTCTAACATATAGTTGTCTCCGTCTTTTGTATTTATAGTAGTGACTTATATTACTTATATATAGCCGTCTCTCTCTTATATATGGCATTTAGTTACTGTGCGAGTGAGACAACTAATAATTAGAAACATGCACTGATAAAAGCAACCGTTGTAGTTGAATGTGATGTGACATTAAAAATAATAATAGTGTTATATTTAATATTATTTATTTATAATGAAAATTCTAATTTTAAAATATTTAAAAACAATAATAGACAAAAGTAATCAACGAAATATCACAGACAATAACTGTCAATAGTGTTTTTTTTTTAAACACACAAATGTGTTGGTCTAAATCTGCTCTCTTCTGCCTATGAATGGCCTAAAATAAGAAATAAAATTAAAAATAGAAACAAAATATATATAAAAAAGAATTATTTTAACGTTATTATAAATTATTCACAAAAAACACTGATAAACTGATATTTAATCCACTAAAACCTTTTACACTACATTCAATACATATATACGTTCATCTCTTTCACTCTATAAAAAAAGAAAGGAGATACACAAAATGCTTTTTGAACACATCTCTAAAGTAAAACTACCAATTTTTATAATATTTTGTATGTAATTTAGATCTACAATTGTAATCAATTAGATTATTTAATATACATACTCAAATAGGTTAATATTTACTGTTAAATGTAAGCCCTGGAGGCTATTCTGTCTTTTATAATCTGTATTATTTTATATTATTATCTGTGCTTCTGATACTTAGAGCATTATCTGTCGTTATTTTTAATCTATGTTAAAATTAATAAATTAATTTAAAAAGAAATAACTTTACTACAATATACATGTCTCTTTATAATAAATATTATTTCACGCTCGATCCCGCCTATAGCAGAGTAAGCAGCGGGAAAATATACGGGATACACCGTGGAGCTGTCCAAATTATTATTTTTTTATTGATTCTTTATTCTTGATTTTTTATTTTTTTCGGACAAACGTCAGACTTAACTCCAAACTGCCATTTACAGAAATAATCTTAAATAATACAATTATTGTGTTCATTTAATTATTATATTATTATTATTAATATTATGTAATTTATTAGAAATTAGGCGTTTGTAGGTGGTTCATACTAACTTGCTAATTGTAGTGTGTGTAGTGTGGTTCGTTAGGCTTCTATATATGTTGCTTCTTGAAGGCACTAATCTCAAGACCTTCTGCTCCAAATGAAAACATATTTTTCGCTTTAAATAGTCTTATTTATATAGAAAGGCTATTAGAGGCTATATCAAGTTTAATATAAAAAGATTTTCTGTTTACACAAAAAGATAACAGATACAAAAAAAATAACACTATAAAAAAAATTAAAAAAAATAGAAAAAGCGAGACCTATCCGTCTACAGCGCTCTATTACAGCCTCACCTTTATTAAAAAAATCATTATACCAAATAAAAAGTAAATTGATAAAAATCACATTCTTATATATAAAAATACAGCTACAGTTAAAGTTTCAGATAGTAAACTGGTAGATAACGCTATCTACTTGATAAAGACATAATTTTAAACAGGTCCTTATCTGCTCGATATTTCTATCTAAAAATTTACTATTTATCTGCAGGACAAGGAGCATATTTCCAATCTGTGACTTTATCACCCACTTAAATACATTAAAATCAGGTCAGTTTAAAAGATTTAAGCGTAGATGAGCATTGAGCTTTTTTTATATAATGTCAATTTTATGAATACACAATTAGCAAGTAAATATGAACCTAACCGTATATTACATCACCTTGCCATTTTAAAACCAACATATCGGTATGTGTTGCCATTTTATAATATTTTTATCTTCTAAATAAGAAAAATAGCGTTCGACTGAAGAGTTCTTTTGTAATGTATAATAAATTATAATAGATTTATTATATTTATTGCAGTTTTGTTGCTAATATATAGCTTTTAGGCGTATTGTAAATTACTAGATAAGCTAAGTTAACCGTTAAGTGATCTAACCATTCCGTATTTATTTTCTACCATAAACTACCAAAATGGTAGAATTTTCAGGGAAACTACCATAATGCAATGGTAGAAATCAATTCTTTTTCAGTATTAATTTGTTATTTAGAAAGAAACTTGTTCATAATTAGATAAGTTCAATAATTATTTAAAATACTTGTTTCACAATTTTTTTCATGAATAAGGCTTTTTCGTTTATAAGGTATAGAGTAACTTACATACGTGTCGCCACAGAGTAAAGACGGACATGCATGCGCTTTTTATTAATATTAAAAAGTAATATTGTCTATGATATTTATAATTTATTTGATGTAATAAAGACGATGTTAGATATGTTTGTATTTTATTTATTATTCCCTTTAGGATATGGAGGACCGATTTCAAAAAAAGTTATAAATTTTGCTTCTTTATTTATAAAATCGTTCGTTATCGTTGTCACCCAGAGGCGTAGCGTCTGCCTGTAAACACAATGTTTTGTGGGTTCGATTCCCACTTGGGAATGAAAGATTTTTCATTTCCATTTTCTTCGCTCTGGCAACTAGGAAAAACACGACGTTGAGTTCCGCCACTCAAAACGTAATGCCTGCCTGTAGTATACAGTAAGTTCCTACCCTACTATGTGCGTGAACTACTAAAATTCCGGGGAGGTATCCACAGGGCCGTAGCTAAAAGGGGGGGCATTGTGGGGCAATGTCCTATCTCAAAATCACAATGCTCTACCTTAAATATACCAAAACTAAGATAAAATACAATATTTGTCTACGCATAGCTATTGAGTGTACCTATATCACTTTAGGTGATCGATTTAGGGGCCCGTGCTTCGAGTGCTGATCAATTATAATATTTTTTTTACTTCCGCCCAACCTGTAACCAATGTTGCCCTACTTCAAATTTGACTGTAGCTACAGCCCTGGGTTCCCACCAAACGAACCCCGCATGGTGGGAAGAGGAACGGACAAGTAATTTTCAGTTTTTCTCTTTTTAACATATTGAATTATTAAAATACTTGAAAAAGTAGGTCCTATTGCCAATCGGGATCGAGATGGATAATAGTGTGGAAAGGAAAACCTGGAATCAAATATCCAGGTCTTCAAAAAAACACCGTAATCAATACAAGCGGTTATGTTTAATTTTCCTATAGTTCTGAACATATAGGATCGGTTGCAACACTTAGCTTAGCTCTAAAAGCTAATTTTTACAGCATACGTTTTCACATACTGATATTAAACTACAGCAAATATTTAGTTCTTGTTTAGCTTCACGTTTTATCCCGCTATAAGCAGGATAGGCAGAGAGAACCGCAGGATTTGTGAAAACCTAGTAAGATACTCCATTTCCCGCACACCGCCTTTTGAGGCATTACGTGAAGAGTGGCGTAACTCAACGCTGAACCGAGAAAAATTAAAAATATATCCACTTTTATCAACCTTTATGATGAGATATAACAATTTTTTTATAATACAAAAAAAAAGACAAAAAAAAAATTTAAAATACATTTATTTATTGATTTTTTCAATATAATTTGTACGCTTCGCGCGGTTACACTCTTAATATCGAAAATTATTGTATATACATGTATATATAATATGATATATAGTACATAGTAGACATATACAAAATTATACACAAAAAACATAGAAAATTATACCTTAAAACTCACTAAATAAAGCTTATAATAGTACAAAAAATATCGTCCGCTGGATATATAGAGCTAGATAGATATATATTAAATAATTAATTTACAGAGTGTATCTGACACGGCGGCCATTATCAAAACTACTTATAGGGGAAAATATTTCGAGGCCATACACAAAAAACTATGAAATAATTATTAATAGTTTAGATACAGCATCACTTTTTCCATTTCACGATATTTACACGTGCTGTGTAATGCGTGAG